>JARQOC010000005.1:117392585-117428387 GCA_033576535.1 Allobates femoralis
TCTCAGGTGTTGTTGAGATCTTTTAGGCGACGGATTAACTAGAGACAGAGTCCAGATCAGCTCAAACAGTTCTTTTTACTGGTACCAGGTAGATATTTAAGGTACATGGTACAGACCACTTTCCAGGGGTTAGTTGACACAGGCTTTGAGGTTCACCACAGAGTCTGTCGGAGATACCTTTCAACTCTTTCCTTGGTCCTGCTCTTAAGGGCTCTTTTGGCTCTTTACTTCCCCACTCACATGTCTAGTCTCTGATCCTCAGGGTCTGTTGCTTTAAGTCTCTTTTCACTTTTCAACATCTTGAAACCGGCTATGGGACAGATGTTGGACTTCTTGATGGGTGGGTGCTATGACTCCTTCTTGTCAGGATCGCAGCCTGCTGGTCAGTAGTTTGGGATAAACCTGGCAAACCACCTCAGTTCCGGTACACCGGTGGTGACCTGGACACTCCAGGTGGCTGTCACCAAGTCTGGAGTGCCCCCTTTTTTGTCTAGGTACCTTTTTAGGTTTGAGGTACCCTCCTGTCAGAGCTGCTGTCTTAGCTGCATCCATCCTCTTTGCTCTCCTCACACCATCTGACTGACTGCTGTCTACTGTCACGTCACGTCTACCGCTCAGCCAAGCTCCACCCCCTGGAGCCTACTGAATATACAGTCACTGGTGCTAGGGTGTCTATAGCTGGGCTTGTTGTAGTTTTGTATACAGACTCTGCAGCAAGGACATTTACTGATTGGAGAAAAATACAAAATGCAGAGAAATATACACAACAGGTTGTTCCCATACGTAGGCCACAATAAGTAACATAGTTTAATTTGAGAAAAATTTATTTATTATTTGATCATTATATGGCAGTATCATTTTGGATGTCCTTGGCAACATAATCTATGCATTTTATCATGTTTTTATTTACAAACAATCTAATCTATATAATTGCGAGTTTTCTACTTCCTGGATGTCCGCCTATGTCACTTCCGCCAGCGCCATATTAGCACACCCAAGTGATGGGTATGTTAATAAGGCGATGGCTGGCGAGGGCTGACAACAGAAACCCCCCCCCCCGCACACACTGCCCGGTCCACGCACTGCAATCCAGCCCGCCGCTCCATGCTCCCATTGAGGTCCGAAATTCAATGGCCATGGGGGCGGAGTTAACAGAGGGCATCATAATGGACGTGACGGAGGACATGCCCATCGCATAAGGGCAGACTCAGTCACGCCCAGTATGACGCCCCTATGTTAACTCCGCCCCCCATAGCCATTGAATTGTGGACATTAATGCTGCAAGGAGAAAAAGAATGCAGGGTTGAGCGGCGGGGAGCGGGAGCATGCGCTGTACTGCTACTAACCCCCTACTGCCCTTCTCATGCCCCCACACTGCCCCCTGCTTACCCCCCACTCACCCCATCACTGCCCCCTCTCATCCACACTGCCCCTACTTACCCCTCTCACCCCCCCACATGGCCCCAATCACCCACACTGCCCCTGCTCACACCCCCACTCACCCGAAACTGTGCCTGCTTACTCCATTCACCTCCCCACTCACCCCACACTGCCCCTGCTCACCCATCTTACCTCTCCACATGCCCTCACTCCCCACACATCCCCTGCTCATGCCCCCACTCACCCCACACTGAGCCAGCTTACCCCTCTCACCTCCCCACATACCCCCACTCACCCACACTGCCCCTACTTACCCCTCTCACCCCCCCACATGGCCCCAATCACCCACACTGCCCCTGCTCACCCCCCCACTCACCCAAAACTGTGTCTGCTTACCCCTTTCACCTCCCCACTCACCCCACACTGCCCCTGCTCACCCATCTTACCCCCCACATGCCCTCACTCCCCACACTGCCCCTGCTCATGCCCCCACTCACTCCACACTGTCCCCACTCAGCCCCCTCTCAGCACACACTCACCTTGCTTAGCACCCACTCGCACTCACCCCGCTCAGCACACACTCACCTCACATCCTCTCAGCGCACACACACCCACTTAGCACAGACTCACCCCAATCAACAGCCACTCACCCCCGCTTAGCACCTATTCACCCACCTCAGGCCACACGAACCATTGCTCAGCTTCCACTCACCCGTGCTCAGCACACACTCTTAAGCCCGCACTCACCCCCACTCAGCATGCCTACTCACCCCCGCTCAGCACCCACTCATCCCCGATCAGCACCCAATCATCCTTGCTCAGCACACACTCATCCCCCTCAGGCCACACTCACCCCCCTCAGCACTCACTTACATCCATCAGCACTCACTCACCCCTGCTCAGCACCGACTCACCCCTGCTCAGCACACTCACCATTATTCACCCACTCACCCCCGCTCAACACCCATTCACACCCGCTCAGCACACACTCAGCCCCCCTCAGGTCACACTCATCCCCTGTTCAGCACCCACTCACCCCTGCTCAACACCCACTCACCCCCGCTCAACACTCACTCAACCCTGCTTAGCACCCACTCACCCACGCTCAGCACCCATTCACCTCTCACTCACTATTGCTCATCACATGCTCACCCCCCACTCAGCACACAAACTCTTACATCCGTGCTTACCCCCCCCACTCAACCCCACTCAGCACACACTCACCTTCACTCAGTGCACATTCACCTTGCTCAACACCCACTCACCCCTGCTTAGCACACACTCACCCCCCTTAGGCCACACTCACCCCTCAGGTCGCTGTGCCTGCAGCCCATTCACCCCACAGCCCGACAACTGAAGATCTGTGTCAGTTCCTCTTAGAGAGTGACCATGGGGAGAGTTAGGGGGAAAAAACAGCGGACGGGAGAGATAGCCCAGGGGTCAGAGATGGCCAATGCCCTCATCATCACAGAGCCTGCCCCAATCGTGATGTCACCCCCCACCTGATGCGACAGCATCGGGCTCCCATCTAGTTTTGTTTATTATTAGAGGATTATGTGAAAATTCAGCATGGATGTTGTTTGATAGTATTACATGTCAAAGTATGGCACGTCACTAGTTGTGATGTTTTAAGTAACTATTATTACCATTGGACACTCTATTGCAATATTATTGGGACATTCTAATGCCCGATTGTATGCTAATGTACAGATAGATATATGGTGTATGGTCATTTTGTTTAGTAACTGCAGAATTACACTGAATGCCGCTATTTTTCAATATAGCATGCAAGAATTTCCTAAATCATGTCTTTCCTGCAGTATGTGTATAAAGACTTGCCTACAAGTAGGGTTGCATGTTGGTTGGGTAAAAATGATTCTTAGGCCTATATTCCAAAACACTGCGTATTTAATTTGAAGAAGACAGCTCTTGCTCATTACTTAGCTGTAACAGATTTTATTTTTCATAGTTTTCTAATAAGAATATTTGGTAACATATATATGTATGTGCATAATAACAATAATAATATTCATAATCTTTATTTATATAGTAGCAACATATTCTGCAGCACTTAACAATTCAGAGATTCCTATATAAACAGTCATAAGAAACAATTATAAAAAATACAATAATTAAAGCAAAAAATAATGATGTCCTGCTCATAAGAGCTTACAATCTAACAATGAGGTGGGCGTGACACAAAATACAGGTGCTTATTTACAGTGATGTTCCAGCCATCTTGAGGGAATGGGAAGTAGATAAGAGCGGCATAAGTTTGCCACCAGCCAATCTGTGTAGAGCTTTTGGGTCTGGTGGAGTTTGACAGTTATGTTCAGAGCAATAGCGAATACCCTATCTCTAAATAACTTTGATTAGGAAGAATCATAGGCCGCCCTAAAAAGATGTGTTTTAGGGAGTGCCTAAAACTATGCAAGTTGTAGATAGTCCAAGTTTCTTGGGATAGAGAATTCCAGAGAATTGTAGCTCAGGAGAAGTCTTGGAGTTGCAAGTGGGAGGGTCGGATTAATGCAGATGTTTGTCTAATGTTGCTTCCATAGTGAAGCGGACGGGTGAAGTGATAGACAGAGATGAGGGTAGAGAGGTAGGTAGTTGCTGCACTGTGATGAGCCTTGTGAGTGAGAACAAGAAATTTTAATTGGATCCTATACTGTATAGGCAGCCAGTGTAATGACTGGCACAGAGCGGAAGCATCCGAGTAACGGTTAGCCATATAGGTGACCCTGGCTGCTGCATTAAGGATGGACTGGAGAGGGGAAAGTCAAGTGTGGTGGGAGGCCAATTAAGAGAATTACAGTAATCAAGGTGGGAGTGGATCAGGGCCACACTGAGGGATTTAGTTGTGTCCATGGTGAGGTAGGGGCGAATTCTGGAGATGTTCTTCAGGTGCAGGTAACAAAAGTAGGCAAGAGATTGTATATAGGAGGTGAAGGAAAGATCACCCAGACAGTTAGACTGCTGCCTAGGTGTTACTGTGTTGCTGCACACTGAGAGGGAGATGTCAGATTTAGGATGGTTAGTGGAGGACAGGATCAGAGGAGTTCAGTTAGGGAAGGTTGAGTTTCAGATAGAGAGCGGACATGATATTAGATACTACGGTTAGACAGTCATTGGTGTTCTGTAATACAGCGGGGAAGAAGTGTATGGTTGTGTGTCATCAGCATAAAGATTCAGAAAACTAAACAGGAGTGGTGTCTCCAGTCCGCGCTGCTGCCCAAAATGATGCGAAGGAATGTGCCACAAACAGGAAGTTGATATCACCAACCATTCTCATTTTATGTAGGTGTATTGATAAAATAGCCCACCCAGTACATATATAGTTGTATATATTAATGGAGAGAGAGAGAGAGAGAGAGAGTGACTTCTTTCTTGGCTTTAAGTGGAATCTTTTGATCATTGCATTGCTGAGTCCCAGTTGGCAAAGTATATTTTATAGGTAAAACAATTTGCAATCAAATTCTAGTTAACTGAACATGTATTCGTGTATTATTTTGTGTTTCACTCATTTCCTAAGTCGCACTTACAAAACAGCACAGCTAAAGCAAACCTGTATGGTGGCATAATGATGCTTTCTCAATCTCAATTAGTAATAACTAATTAACAAAATTGTTTTATGCTAAAGAATAAGGCAACTCTTCCACCTCCTTCTCTAATCCCTAGTGTGATATATGGTTGATTCAATATCTAATTACTTCCTAATTGAATGAGCACATTATACATTTTTCACATGTTCAAGCTAATGCTTTTGGTCCAGAAATTAAAGTCAAAGAAATTAAGTTGAATTGGGATTTTGCCAACCTTCATAATGAGGAAGCTTTGCATTAAGAGTATAATTATACGCAAATGTAAGTATTTTGGACACAGTGTTTATGATGAAAATGTGCAAAGTTGTTGTAGAGTGTGGCCACAAATGGCTCATTTGGATGATGAACAATTTTCTTATTGATGTTTACTTTGTAATGCTGCAAATGTCAGTGGAATAAAATATGCTTTTTAATCTAAGACAAAAAAAAAACAATCAAAATGTTTTGCTGGATAGCTGGTTGTTGAGAGTTCTAGGTATTGGTTTTAATTTCCATGGGAAATTGCTATCTATCTATCTATCTATCTATCTATCTATCTATCTATCTATCTATCTATCTATCTATCTATCTATCTATCTATCCATCCATCCATCCATCCATCCATCCATATATATTGCTCAAATAATAAAGGGAACACTAAAATACCACTTCCTTGATCTCAATGAATGAAGTGTTCCAGTTGCAAATCTTTATTCATTCCTTGGTGAAATGTGTTGAGAACAATGAAACATAAAGATATTTAATGTAAGTTAAAATTAATTAATATCCCATGGAGGTCTGGATTAGGATTGATACTTAAAATCAAAATGGAAATTTAAATTACAGGCTGATCCAACTTTAGTGGAAAGGCTTCAGTACAAGAAAATGATGCTAAGTAGTGTGTGGCCTCCACGTGCCTGTATAACCTACCTACAGTGCCTGGGCATACTCTAGATGATGTTCTCCTGAGGGATCTCCTCCCAGACCTGGATTAAAGCATCGGTCAACTCCTGGACAGTCTGTGGTGCATCATGGCGTTGGTCGATTTAACGACACATAATGTCCCAGATGTGCTTGAGTGGATTTAGCTCTGGGGAATGTGCAGGCCAGTCCATAGCAGCAATACCTTCATCATGCAGGAACTGCTGACACACTTCAGCGACATGAGCCCACAGCACCTACAAATGGTCCCACATCTCATCATGGTACCTAATGGCAGCCATGGTACCTCAGGCTAGCAAATGGAGGGCTGTGTGGCCCTCCAAAGAAATGCCTCTTTATACCACTACTGACCCATTGGCAAACCGGTCATGTTGCATGATGTTGTAGGCAGCAGAACATTCTCCATGGTGGCTCCAGACTCAGTCATGTCTGTCACATGTGCTTAGTTTGTACCTGCTCTCATCTGAGAAGATGCATATGCCAATCGCCCTGCACAGTGTTGTACTGTAAACGTAACACCCACTTGTGGATGTCGTGCCCCCATTCCATCATCATTGAGTCTGTTTCTGACAGTTTGAGTAAACACATGGATATTAGTGGCCTGCAGTAGCTCATTTTGAGGGGCTCTGGCACTTCTCCTCCTGTTTCTCCTTTCACCAAGGAGGAGGAAGGGATCCTGCTATTGGGTTGTTGCTCTCCTACAGCCCCCTTGATGTCTCCTGGTGTACTGGCCTGTCTTCTTGTATCTGCTCCATGCCCTGGAAAATGTGCTGACATACACACCTTCTTGCAACAACTTGTATTGATGTGCCATCCTGGATGAGCTGCACTACCTGAGCAACGTCTCTGTGTTGTAGTCATCGGATCATGCTACCTCAAGGGGTGAGAAAAATGACAAAATGCAAAAGTGACCAAAACAACAGCCAAAAAGGATGAGACAAGAGAAATGGTCTGTGGTTATCACCTGCAGAACTATTCCTTTATAGAGGGGTTGTCTTGCTAATTGCCGATCATTTCTACCTGTTGTCTGTTCCATTTGCACAACACCAGGAGAAATTGATTAACTATCAGTGTTGCTTCATAAGTGGACAGGACAATTTCACAGAAGTGTGAAATACATGAAGTCGCATTGTTTTAAGTGTACTTTATTTTTTTGAGCAGTATATATATATATATATATATATATATATACAAAGCAAAAAAAAACTGCACAGCACTCAGGACACAATGTGAACTGGTGCTAGCAGTGACGCTGGGTCAAATACCAAAAAAAAAATGTCTCTTCAGCACATAGCTACTATCAATATCGTACATATGCTAACAAGCAAAAAATGAGAAAAAAATTTAAAAACTTACGTTTTTTCAAAAAACTCATTATTCTTAATTTTTATTTTCTGTGGGTCTTAGTACATACATTGGCCAATGTCTGCTTGCTCACCAACCACGTCACGGTGTCCCCAGGTCTGGTGAGTCCTGCGCTGACATCCCTGTCCTCCTTTTCCGCCCTGTCCCACTGTTAGGTGGGTGGACACCATCTCAACCCCAGACCACCTGTGGGTGATGAGGGTGCTAAGTGCAGTCATGGAGCCAGCAACTCCATATCTTATACACAAAGCATATGTGTATATATATACATATATATACTAGCTGTAGTACCCGGCTACGCTGGGGTTAATAAATAACTGATGTTAGCTATAACAAAATAGAATTTGAATATGTCATATTAATGACCTGTAAGAAAATAGAAGCTGAGCTGTGATTGATTGCTATAGGCAGCCTAATAAATCTCCAGCCAATAGTAAACCCTCCCCCTGGCCGGGAAGTATATGTTACCCAACACATACACATAATAGACAGCTCATGTGACTGACATCTGCCTTAATTCCCTATATGGCACATGTGTTGCACATTGGCTGTTTTCAATCAGATGCTTTTGTTAGGAAATTAAAGATAGCACACGTATGAGGTGAGTTGTGTGAGGTGATTTGTGCACATCTGTGTCTGTCTGTGTGGTGTGTGTGTCCCTGGGGTGTGTGTATGTGTGTGTTCCTGTGGGGTGAGTGCATGTGTCCCTATAGGGTGTGTATGTGTGTGTGTCCCTGTGGGGGGTTCTGTGTGGTGTGTGTGTATCTGTGTTGTGTGTCTCTTTGTGGTGTGTGTGTCCCTGTGGGGTGAGTGCATGTGTCCCTATAGGGTGTGTATGTGTGTGTCCCTGTGGGGGGGTGTCTGTGTGGGGTGTGTGTGTCTCTGTGTTGTGTGTGTCTCTTTGTGGTGTGTGTCCCTGTGCGGTGAGTGCATGGGTCCCTATAGGGTGTGTATATGTGTGTGCCCCTGTGGGGGGAGTCTGTGTGGTGTGTGTGTGTCTCTTTGTGGTGTGTGTGTGTCCCGTGGTGTGAGTGCATGTGTCCCTATAGGGTGGCTATGTGTGTGTGTCCTTGTGGGGGGGGTCTGTGTGGTGTGTGTGTCTGTGTTGTGTGTGTGTCTTTGTGGTGAGTGTGTGTGTCCCTGTGGGGTGAGTGCATGTGTCGCTATAGGGTGTGTTTGTCGCCTTGGGGGTGTGTGTGTGTGTCTTTGTGTTGTGTGTGTCTCTTTGTGGTGTGTGTGTGTTTGTTCGGGTACGTGGTGAGTATCCAATGTTGGGGCTGCACCTTAGCGACTGTACACTTGCTGTTACTCTTTGTGTGCGTGTGGTGTGTATACATGTCCCCGTGCATGGTGAATATCTTATGTTGGGGCCCCACCTTAGTGACTATATGCTGGTATATGCTGTTTGTCTTTGGCGCTATCATTAAGCCCCTCTTATTCACAACTGTCAACTGGTAACTGTCACTTTTTCCCCATTATGTAGACAGGGGCAAAATTGTTTGGTGAATTGGAATGTGCGGGGTTAAAATTTCGCCTCACAACATAGCCTATGACGCTCCCGGGGTCCAGACGTGTGACTGTGCAAAATTTTGTGGCTGTAGCTGGCAGCTGTCGATTTTCCTCCAACACTTTTCCATTCACTTTTTCCCCATTATGCAGATAGGGGCAAAATTGTTTGGTGAATTGGAACACGCAGGGTTAAAATTTCGCCTCACGACATAGTCTATGACGCTCTCGGCGTCCAGATGTGTGACTGTGCAAAATTTTGTGGCTGTAGTTGCGACAGTGTAGATGCCAATCCTGGATATACATACACACACACACATACATACACACATTCAGCTTTATATATTAGATATTAGATATATATACTAGATGGTGGCCCGATTCTAACGCATCGGGTATTCTAGAATATGTATGTAGTTTATTTATGAAGATTTAAGAATAATGCAATGAGTACATGATATCTATCTATCATCTACCTATGTGTCTATCGTGTCTATTGAATATTCTCCTGGGCTAGCCTTAGTTGGTAGAGCATTCGTGTTGTATGAATGGCACAAAGATGTTGTTGTCTGTTTGCCCTGTCTTCTGGAGATTCATTCAGCCAACACTGTCTATGAGATTCGGCATCTTGGGCTTGTCTGGCAGCAGTTTGTTGTGGTGTCTCCTGTTGCCGACGACATCTGTGAGATGCCGCATACTGGGTTGTCTCACGGCAGTTTGTTGTGGTGTCTCTTGGTGTCGACATTGTCGTCGGCTTGCTGCTTCTGCAGCTTTTCTGTCATCGTCATTGGCGTATTTGCACTTACGACCAATTAAATCCATTGAATAAACGTGACTAAAGTAGTTCAGACTGTCACTGACACAACGTGTGAAGTAAATGTGACTGAAGGACAGCACACTATGACTGATAGACATGTTAAACAGGAGTGAAGTGCGTCACACTATGACAGCCTTGTAAACAGGAGTGAAGTGCGTTACACTATACCTGACAGCCTTGTAAACAGGAGTGAAGTGCGTCACACTATGACTGGCAGATCTTGTAAACAGGAGTGAAGTGCGTCACACTATGAGTGGCAGACCTTGTAAACAGGAGTGAAGTGCGTCACACCATGACTGACAGCCTTGTAAACAGGAGTGAAGTGCGACACACTATGACTGACAGCCTTGTAGAAAGGAGTGAACTGCGTCACACTATGACTGACAGACCTTGTAGACAGGAATGAACTGCGTCACACTATGAGCGGCAGTCTTGTAGACAGGAGTGAACTGCGTCACACTATGACTGACAGACCTTGTAGACAGGAGTGAACTGCGTCCCACTATGACTGACAGACCTTGTAGACAGGAGTGAACTGCGTCACACTATGACTGACAGCCTTGTAGAAAGGAGTGAAGTGCGGCACACTATGACTAACAGTCTTTTAAACAGGAGTGAAGTGCGTCACACTATGACTGACAGCCTTGTAGACAGGAGTGAAGTGCGTCACACTATGACTGACAGCCTTGTAGACAGGAGTGAAGTGCGTCACACTATGACTGACAGCCTTGTAAACAACAGTGAAGTGCGTCACACCATGAGTGGCTGCCTTGTAAACAGGAGTGAAGTGCGTCACACTATGAGCGGCAGTTCAAATTGCGTGCCAAGCAATGCTCCACTTCGCTGATTGGTCGCCGCGGCCGGCGGCGACCAATCAGCGAAGCGGCGCGGCTTGGCAGGAAATATGAATCCCATGAGGTTGATTGGTCGCTGCTCTCAGATTCAAAACCCCTGCCAAGCCATGCTCCACTTTGCTGACTGGTCGCTGCCAGCCACAGCGACTAATCAGCGAAGCGTGTTTTAAAACATGCACCCAGTGCGCTGATTGGTCGCTGCGGCTGGCGGCGACCAATCAGCACAGTGGAGCACAACTTGGCAGGGGTTTTGTATATAAATATATATATTTTGTGAGGTAGCGCCCCTGCGGAACCTGCTTGGCAGTATAAGTGACACCAACAAACACGTTAAACATAACGAACAGTGGTTTATTATTTTTTTGGCATACACCTGCTCATTACTCACATATCTTGCAACGTAAATCATAAATCATACAGTTAACAGGTAATACACTGTTCACATGTCATACGACCATTAAACACAGTTCACATTTGTTATGTACCCCAGAGCATAAATGACAGCTCCATCGAGGATCAGCTACTAACCGTAGCTCCTTTGGCGGTTACCGCCGCCTAATAGTATAGACAGTTTACACGTTATTCATAGTATACATATTCAGCAGAACATTAAGGCGTCCCTTACTGACCCTTACAGACCCCGTCTGGTTCTAAACGGAGGCTATACTTGCCTGGCATTCATAATATAGTCCGTGTCCCCACCTTATGGAACACCAGAGACCATACCAGTCTCACCCACACCAGCCTTTACACATGACGCCGGTCAGAACCAAGCCTAGAGCTGGGTCCAGCCACCTGAGCTCCAGGACAAGCCAGGCATCCCTGAGGACTCCTCTGCACGTGTCTTCCAGGTCGCCAGCCACTTCCAAGTCTGCTGTCACAGGCCCAGACCTCCAGGACAGTGGCTGCACCAGACACACCATTGCGAGCACCTCCAAGCTCAGCCAGTCTTCCCACCTACAGGTGCTGCCTCAGCCCTCTGACCTCATGGTTCCACTCATCTTTCATAATCTGGCTGCATCTATCTGCTCACAGCATACAGTCAGTCAATGGGACCCTCTCACGGTCGGTCCCAATGGTGGTCACGGCCGCCAGGCCTTCGTCAGACATACATCCACAGTCCCTCATGTACTTCTATGGGCATCAGCCTTGTCAGACCCACACCATAACACACAAGCACAGTCCGGCATGGACTTCAGCCCTCTAGGCCCAGACCAGGTTGTTAGCCACCTGAGCTCCAGGGCAGTCAAAGCATCCCCCAAGGTCTCCACACCCTGCCCATGATGCCCAGCTGCCTCCAAACCTTACCAACACAGGCAGAGATCCCGGACTACAGCCACACCAACATGGTCAGAGTGAGCCCCCTGCAAGTTCATCCAGGACCCCCATACACTCAGGTGCTCCACTAACCTCTCGGTCTGGCCACAGGCTTCATACAGCTCAGAGGGACCGGCGTCTCTGGCATGGAGAGCTAGGTGTCCTGCCTCATCCCCCAAAAGGGGACGGGACCCCTCTGACACATGTCCTCTCCCTCAGGGGATCATGTCTGGTCTCTCTCTCAAACACAGACATAGGCAGCTATTATCTTGCCTGCCACAACCATATCTGACACCCCCACACTTGTGAACTCTCAGCCATTAGCACACAGTGCTCTTTTAGAGACTGCGTATTGGTCTCATCAACCCCTATAGCTGTTACTACAGAGCTAACGATCACTTAACCCTGTGTGTACAGCTCAGGGCCCATGTAAGTCATGTCGTCCACGTTCCATAGCGCCGGCATGCCTCACAATATATATATACAGTGCCTACAAGTAGTATTCAACCCCCTGCAGATTTAGGTGGTTTGATAAGATGCAAATAAGTTAGAGCCTTCAAACTGCAAACGAGAGTAGGATTTATTAACAGAAGCATAAATCTTACAAACCAAAAAGTTATGTTGCTCAGTTGAATTTTAATAAATTTTAAACATAAAAGTGTGGGTCAATTATTATTCAACCCCTCAAACCACCAGCATTCTGTTTGGCCCCCCTAAAGTATTAAGAAGTAGTTCAGGCACAAAGAACAATGAGCTTTACATGTGTGGATTAATTATCTCTTTTGCCAGCCTTTTCTGACTATTTAAGACCCTCCCCAAACTTGTGAACAGCACTCATACATGGTCAACATGGGAAAGACAAAGGAGCATTCCAAGGCCATCAGAGACAAGATCGTGGAGGGTCACAAGGCTGGCAAGGGGTACAAAACCCTTTCCAAGGAGTTGGGCCTACCTGTCTCCACTGTTGGGAGCATTATCCGGAAGTGGAAGGCTTATGGAACTACTGTTAGCCTTCCACGGCCTGGACAGCCTTTGAAAGTTTCCTCCCGTGCCGAGGCCAGACTTGTCCGAAGAGTCAAGGCTAACCCAAGGACAACAAGGAAGGAGCTCCGGGAAGATCTCATGGCAGTGGGGACATTGGTTTCAGTCAATACCATAAGTAACGTACTCCACCGCAATGGTCTCCGTTCCAGACGAGCCCGTAAGGTACCTTTACTTTCAAAGCGTCATGTCAAGGCTCGTCTACAGTTTGCTCATGATCACTTGGAGGACTCTGAGACAGACTGGTTCAAGGTTCTATGGTCTGATGAGACCAAGATCGAGATCTTTGGTGCCAACCACACACGTGACGTTTGGAGACTGGATGGCACTGCATATGACCCCAAGAATACCATCCCTACAGTCAAGCATGGTGGTGGCAGCATCATGCTGTGGGGCTGTTTCTCAGCCAAGGGGCCTGGCCATCTGGTCCGCATCCATGGGAAGATGGATAACACGGCCTACCTGGAGATTTTGGCCAAGAACCTCCGCTCCTCCATCAAGGATCTTAAGATGGGTCGTAATTTCATCTTCCAACAAGACAACGACCCAAAGCACACAGCCAAGAAAACCAAGGGCTGGTTCAAGAGGGAAAAAATCAAGGTGATGGAGTGGCCTAGTCAGTCTCCTGACCTTAACCCAATTGAAAACTTGTGGAAGGAGCTCAAGATTAAAGTCCACATGAGACACCCAAAGAACCTAGATAACTTGGAGAAGATCTGCATGGAGGAGTGGGCCAAGATAACTCCAGAGACCTGTGCCGGCCTGATCAGGTCTTATAAAAGACGATTATTAGCTGTAATTGCAAACCAGGGTTATTCCACAAAATATTAAACCTAGGGGTTGAATAATAATTGACCCACACTTTTATGTTTAAAATTTAGTAAAATTCAACTGAGCAACATAACTTTTTGGTTTGCAAGATTTATGCTTCTGTTAATAAATCCTACTCTCGTTTGCAGTTTGAAGGCTCTAACTTATTTGCATCTTATCAAACCACCTAAATCTGCAGGGGGTTGAATACTACTTGTAGGCACTGTATATATATATATATATATATATATATATATATATATATATATATCTACATATACATACACTGAATTTTTTTTAATGTAAACATAGCATATCTTCATGCGACTTATCGGATCCTTATCCCCCATTATGTAATGCCTTCTATAGTCTTTTGGACTTATTGTCCCACTATATGGGGTTGATGATTATATAGCTGCTGGAGATTTCCTTATAATTCACCTATAGAGCATCCTCAGTAGTTCCTACATTTCACCATCTTGGTGTGCCATATGGCTAATGTTGTACTATATACTCTTTTATCACATAGGTGAGTCATGAAGTAAAAAATGTAATTTTGTTAATTTTGAGTTGTTTGGTTATTATTTGTATCAGACAGATTAAAATAAACAATTGAGATGGGAAAATTACCTTTTCCATTTAATTTCATAATCATTCTGCACAGTAATAGTTGCCCAATAATTCTGCACACATGGATAAAACCTTACTTTTACTTTTTTACATTTTCAGGTCCCAGGTTTATTCATCTTTTGGATTGACCAATTAGTGATCAAAAATGCAAATTGCTTAATAATATAATCACCAATAATGGTTGTCACAGACTTCCGGGGCTTATGTCGATATTCCACAATGCAATGCGGTGCCATTGTGGGATAGCGACACAGGCGTCTGAAGTCTAAGTGACAAAGACGCCACCACTACCGTTGGGAGATCAGCGGTCCTAGCCGCTGATCTCCCGACGGTAGCCGCCGCTCATCCCTTGACACACGGAGGTCAGCGGCGATGCAACCGGGAGATGAGTGGTGTCCGCGCAACTGGAAGTACGCTGGCCACCATATTGGAACACCCAAGTTATGGGTATTCCTATATGGCGGCCATATACCTACCTACCGCTCACTGTCCCGGCTGCTCTCTCTCCCTCCTCCTCTCCCCGTCCGCTCCGTCATCCCCCCTTGCTGTTTTGTTCTCACCTTCCACCAGTGTTAACATTGCAGCCTGTCTTCCTCCAGCCTCAATCTGTTTGGTCATGTGACAGGCCTTCTGTCACGTCACATCAGCCCGCCCTGTCACATGACCGTCTCCAAACAATCAAGGCTGGAGGAAGACAGCCTGCAATGTTAACGCCGGTGGAAGGCAGAGGACAGGGGCCACACAGGACAGGGGCCACACAGGACAGGGGAAGAGGACAGGGGGCCACATAACAGGGGCAGAGGACAGGGGGCACAAAGAACGGAGGGCACACAAAACAGGGGCAGAGGACAGGTGGACACAGGGCAAGAGGACAGGGGCCACACAGGGGCAGAGGACAGGGGCTACACAGGGGCAGAGGACAGGGGCCACACAGGTGCAGCAGGCACACAGAACAGGAGCAGAGGACAGGGGGACACAGGCCAGGGGACAGGAGCCACACAGGACAGGGGGCACACAGAACAGGGGCAGAGGACAGGGGGACACAGGGCCAGAGGACAGGGGGACACAGGGCCAGAGGACAGGGCCAGTGGACAAGGCAACACAGGGGAAAAGGACAGGGCGACACAGGGGCAGAGGACAGGGTGACACAGGGGCAGAGGACAGGGCGACACAGGGGCAGAGGGCAGGGTGACACAGGGGCAGAGGACAGGGTGACACAGGGGCAGAGGACAGCGAGACACAGGGGCAGAGGACAGAGAGACACAGGGGCAGAGGGTCTGAGGACAGCGGGGCAGAGCAGCAGAGGACAGCGGGACACAGCGGCAGAGGACAGCGGGACACAGCAGCAGAGGACAGCGGGACACAGTGGCAGAGGACAGCGGGACACAGCGGCAGAGGACAGCGGGACACAGCGGCAGAGGACAGCGGGACACAGCGACAGAGGACAGCGGGACACAGCGGCAGAGGACAGCGGGACACAGCGGCAGAGGACAGCGGGACACAGCGGCAGAGGACAGCGGGAGACAGCTAACAGCTAACCACTAAGCCACTATATACAGTGCTAACTACTGAGCCACCATATACTGTGCTAACCACTGAGCCACCATATACAATGCTAACCACTGAGCCACCATATACAATGCTAACCAATGAGCCACCATAATATGCTAACCACTGAGCCACCATCCACAGTGCTCACCACTGAGCCACCATATACAATGCTAACCACTGAACCACCATATAGAATGCTAACCTCTAAGTTACCATACAGTGCTCACCACTGAGCCACCGTATACAGTGCTAACTACTGAGCCACCATATACAGTGCTAACCACTGAGCCACCATATACAGTGCTAACCACTGAGCCACCATATACAGTGCTAACCACTGAGCCACCGTATACAGTGCTAACTACTGAGCCACCATATACAGTGCTAACCACTGAGCCACCATACAATGCTAACCACTGAGCCACCATACAATGCTAACCACTGAGCCACCGTATACAGTGCTAACTACTGAGCCACCATATACAGTGCTCACCACTGAGCCACCATACACACCATATAAATCCCGCAACAACAGCGTCTTTCTGGAGAAAGGACTGTATTATTCAGCGGCTATTTCTAAGGCACCTGTTCATTTCACCGCACTCACGATGCAATAGCATCGGGCCTATTTCTAGTTGCTTAATAATTCTACACACAGTGTATATATACACTCCTCAACATTGCAATTGGCATGGGATTATAGAATTCATATGATCAGCAGACATTAATGATGTGCAAGTGAAGAAAAAATGGAAATATAAATTTTTAAAACAACTCAATTTACTCAATATTGAGTATGAGTACCATCTGCAGAAATACACGCACTTACATGCCTTGATACGTTATCAATGGAGTTATTAATCATTGTCTGAAAAATGTGTTGCCGCACTGAATACACCTGGGCAAGTCAGTTTTCTGTTCAATTGCTGATCAATGACATACCAAAAGTATTCAATAGGAGACAAATCCAGAGACGCTGCAGACCATGGTGGCAGGTTTAGGCCACACAAGCTTGAGTTTTTTGACAATTTTAGTGGTCACACTAAATATTAATTCTATTTAGATACCTCTTTTGTACATTCACTTTGCATCTTGTTTTAAATGATAAAAATAAACCATTAACACTTATTATCTATGTAGATCATTTTTCATTTACAGCTGGAGTCTCAAACACTCAGCCCACAGGCCGCATGCAACCTACCAGCACCATGTACCATTAGGTGTTGAACAAAGAATAAAATATCTTTACTACTAAATTGTTGTTTTATCCTCAAGTTTTTAATCTTTATAAGGCCTAATAGGAAAAAAATAAACCAAACAGTTTGCTGTGCAATTTTTTCTGAGTGTCCATCTAATATAATGCTTACCTAGTGGCTTCTGTGGTCAACTTCCATCTGGATGAGACCATATCCCAGAAGTCACCCCACTGCTGGAAGCCACGCAATTTTAGCACACCCAAGTGATGAATGTGCCAATTTGGTGCCCGCTAGTGACGATACTGACACTCAAAGCTGACGCTGCCACCTGCCTCACGCCGAACACCTCCCGCCACACACCCCACCCCCCGCAAGCCATCCACCTCCCACTACCTTCGTCTGCCCCAACAATAACCTCCGACTTAGCAGACAATACAAGATCTGTGGTGATGTCACGTTCATGTGATCAGTCACGTGCACAGGCTGTCCCAGGTGCACATGACTGACCACATGACTGTAACATTACAACAGGTCCTGTAACACACATAGAGAAGCCAGGTACTCGCAGCCCGCTCTCATCCCACACCCTGCTCACCTGCTCAGCACGCTCTCAGCCTGCTCTCACTCAGCTCAGCCCATTCTCATCCCACACCCTGCTCAGGCCACTTTCAGCCCACTTAACCTGCTCATCCCACTCACCCCGCTCAGCTCACTCACCCCACAGCCTGCCAAATGAGGAACTGCACCAGTATGAGAGTGACCACGGAGTGGGCAGAGAGCGTGCACAGGGAGGGCCAGAAAGCATCCGCAGGTGAGCAGTGAGGCATCACGAGGAGGCAGAGAGCAACCAAAGGGGGGCAGAGAGGCAGCGCAGTGGAAGTAGACAGCATGTAGATGGGCAAATGGGCAGCACAAGGGGGACAGAGAGTGTCTCACATGCATCTCGCTTGAGTCACCCAGCCTGGCTTCTGCCTCTCTGAACATGTGTGTGGAGCTGATTGTCTTTCTCTACAGCTCCACCCTCCTGTCAGGCCACGGGACTCATGTGAGATGCCTAGTATGTCTCTGCCCTAAGTGTGAATATCCACTGCTGCTACTGCTGCCCGATGGCTGGAGGAGACTTCTTCCACATTTGTATGTACTGGACTGGAAAGAATCACGTCTGATGAACTGCACTGTGGGAAATGAGGAGCCTTGGAGCTTCAAAGCTTCAAGGTTTCTATTAGTACCAAAGCGTTACTGCGTCGGACTGACACCTTTCTCAAGATCAAAAAAATAAAGGTTTTTATTAACACCAATGTGTTTTGGTGCTGGATCATAACCTTTCTCGAGGTCAAATAAACACAATACTGTTTTTTTTTACCCTGATAAAGGCACCAATATGGTGCCGAAACGCCTTTTGTTACTAATAAAAATCTTGTTTGAAGCTCCAAGACTACTGATTTCATGGAACGCAACTCACTTAATGTGATCTTCCCCATTGTGGTAAATGTTTAACTTGCTGTCTCCCTTATTCCTTTGGATCTACACGGAATTGTGCCATTCACTTACTTTGGTTTGTGGACTTTCTAGAGACATTCTGCCATGCAGACCAAAAATACTCTTGTCTGAACATAACCTTAGTGAAATAAACATTTGCTTTGAAATCAGCAACCTATTATGGTGATCAAAAAGTCACATTTTGACCCTTTTTATAAGAAACGTTCTGCATATCGCATATCATTATTCACAATACACAATTTTGTACAGAAATACAATGGGATATGTATTAATTTTAGACAAAAAGAATGCTATTAGCTCAGTTTATGCCTCATATTTTAGCACTAAAAATCAGCACTTCATTGTTTGAAACAGACTAAACTGCTTTGTAAAAGCAAATCTGCTTCCAAAGTCTGACCGTAACCATTGTTTATTTGGGGAGTATGAATTATTTTTGTACATGATTCAGGAATCTGGCATTCATATCAGTATTTTTATTGCTCTAATGAGTTTGGTCACTGTTATGATTGTGTAATTAACTCACACGGCATAAATAGGTATATAATTGAAAATGCTGTAACTGACCCAGCCGCTTCCTGTACAGGCTAGAAATTCGGACCCCTCAGTCCCTAAAGGTTCCTGAGTATACTGAAATAACTCTAATCCCATTCTAAATTATGGCAACTCAAACCTATGCTGTCTGAATGGCCATCGAGAAGAACCAGAGGACAGAGCAGAATGCAATATACCTAAAGAATTGAAGAAGTGATGGGATAGAAAGGGATCCAAGAGTGAGTAAAAACAAACCACAAAATACCAAATGAAAAGATAAAGTATGTACTGCTAGGGAATATGCTGCCTAAACAGAAACAGAAGATAGGTGGGGCATGGCCCAGGATCCTGATCTAAAATCCTACAAAATGTTCCTCACTAACACCTCAAATAGCCTTATCAGGTCCCTGATGGTGGTGTCAGCACAGGAGAGGCCTAGAAGAAAGAAAGCATCTGAGAACCTGCAGGTAGGAGCTGCAAATTCCTCTGCTTCTGGAGGGAACAAGGTGACGGTGGTCATCTTGAAGGTCGGTGGTTCGGGGAGCAACATTACCCCAAGAGGAGAAAGAAAGCTAGGGGATCCCTATTTTTACCTGAGGTCCCTTTGCACAGCCGTGGAGCCGATGATGAAGTGATTGTGGAGCGGTGCCCGACTCTGAGATCTTCACATCTTCACCGATGGTGCCTGCAAACAGACTGTGAATACCTCCTTCTGGGTACTAGCTCTATAAGCCATCCAATGCTGAGCCACATTCCCTGCAATTAAAAGGAACCCCTGCAGTGGGGCTTAATCTTACAAGTAATTTAAGGCCCTGGGAAAGTAGGAGCTGGTGCTACAGGTAGTTGAGACAATCATGACCCACAACAAGAGGCTAGGAAAGGAGGAGGGAAGGCAGCAGATGAAAATTCCGGATGGAAAAAAATATAAAATGTTACCTAATGACATAGCTGACATAGTTTCCACACAAACCTCAGCTTGAGCCTTCTAGATGCCAAGATTCAGGGGAACACCACCTGGGACAGCCCCATATGCCCAAAGTGGGGTCCCACCATTACCCCTTATCGTGGACAATGAGGACACTACAAGAGGGGATTTGTGTTACAATATGCAGGACCAACACAAGAATACCATCTCTGATGGAATACATGTGGGCCTCATTAATGGTGAACCTCAGGGTTGACTTTCCCTCCCTGCAAGATGTCCTGAATGCTTTTAACACCTGTAATGCCATGGTTAACACTCTAGCTACCCAAGTTGGACATATCCAGGAAATAATTTCAAACATGACATCCAGAAGGTGGCAGAGAGAACTACAGCAGTGGCACTGGAGGGAAGGGTGAGTAAACTGGAGGACACTATCCCATTGATTAACATATTGCTTCAGGGACATACCCAAGCAGTGGAGGTCCTTCTTGCCAAAGTAGAAGATATGGAAAATCTCCAAAGGTGCAATAACATCTGACTTGGTGGGGTCCCATAGTAGGTGAAGGGGGTGACCCAGAAGCTTTCTTTGAAAATTGGCTACTAGACACTTTCGGCAAGGACTACCTATTCCCGTTGTTTGCAGTTGAGAGAGCTCACAGTGTTCCAATGAGTCCCTGCCCTATGGGTAGACCCCTTTGCCCTGTGCTGATACAAAATACTCCACTATTAAGACCAGGAGTCTGTCGATACATCCTACAGAGAGCCAGAGT
This sequence comes from Allobates femoralis, assembly GCA_033576535.1. NCBI lineage: Eukaryota > Metazoa > Chordata > Amphibia > Anura > Aromobatidae > Allobates > Allobates femoralis. The sequence goes on from JARQOC010000005.1 coordinate 117,413,302, forward strand.
GAGACATGACATCAGCCTTAGAGGACAGAGAGTGTCATTTTTTCCAAATCTCTCAGCTGAGGTTTAACGAAAGGGAGCCACCTTCATGGATATTAAAAGGAAAATGAGAACCATAGGACATACAACATTCAATGATTTTTCAAACCAAATCTTCAATGTTCTTTGAAACACCTAAGGATGCTCTCTACTATAATGGCTGGATACCAACAAGCTGCAGATCCGGAAACAGACGAGAAATCTGGAAGTGTCCCTTCTGGACCGTGGAGGGAGACCATTACTAGAACGTTTAACTCCTACAATGCCTGGGCATCTACCATGGAGATTTTCTTCATTCTTTTTTCAGTTATGTATCCTCTTTTTCTCCCTTTTTTCTTATTAACTCTATTTTTCAGCTCAGACACCCTTCCCAACGATCCTGTGAGGGGGCGGAATGAAGGGAGAACTTTACAAACTGTTTTGAGCTGTCACAATGGGTGATGTATTGCTTTGTTTTATATTTGTATCTGAAGTTTCATTTATGAAAAAAGTAACGTGTATTTTTTGACTGGGATCAAGTACAAATCAATTTTAAGGTGAAAATTGATAAAGTTCATTTAGATAAAGTGCACAGATAGGACACAAATTTAAAAACATTTAAAAGATGTGCAAACCACAAAAGCATAAATCAACCATGGCAAAAGGGAATGCACAATAAATTTGGGAACAAAATTGGTCCCTTAGGGTGCATCCTCACGATCAGGAGACGCAGCGTTTTGGACGCAGCGTCTTTGCGCTGCATTCAAAACGGTGCGTAGTACAGTAGTAGCATAGTGGATGGGATTTCAAGAAATCCCATCCTCACTATGCGTAACCCACCCGCAGCGTCTTTGAAGCTGTGGTGCGGGTTGCCGGGAGTCCGCTCCTCCGCAGCATATTCATTTCATGCTGCGGAGTCGGAAACGGCTCCCATCGGGTGACTGCAGGGGAAGCCGCCCCACACCCGCCGCACACGGTGAGTACAGGGCGGCTGCAGACTCCCTGCGGCCACCCACGGCTTCCCTCAGGTCCGGAGGAGCTGTTTGCTTTGGGTTGTGGTTTAAATCCCCACTAATGTGTGATGAAGCCTATGGTTTATGAACAATTGCCCTAGGTTCAGGCCCATTTTATTGATGCCCCCCAATGGGTGCAACAGTAAAATGTATCTCCTGGAACATCTGGGGGCTGAGAGACAGTCGTAAAAGGAGAACTACCTTTCACTATATTGGGAAATCCAAGCTTGCTTTAGTGGGCTAAAAGAAGCACATATGACTCGAGACTCTTTTCATATGTTACACAGGTTCTGGCTGGGGTATAGTCTACATGCAGCCTATTCTAACTACTCCAGGGGAGTGAGCTTGTTGGTGTACAGGAAAATTCCCTTTAAAAGTTTAGACTCCTTCAGAGATGATGGTAGGAGGTTTTATAGGTATTCGCTGTACTTTATCCCATATAGAATACATCACTGTATTGATATACATTCCACCGCCATACTCTAACGTCACAATTAGAAATTAATTGCTGAATTTGTCTGGTTGGTACGACCTTCCAGTACTAATTATGGGGGATTTCAGTGCAACGTGTAACTCCTTTAAAGTCAAATATCCTGCTGGTAATGACCTGCAGTCCAGGGCCAGCATCAGCACCCTGCGCACCCAGGCAAGTGTCGGGGCTCTGAAATGCCTAGGGGGCCCCATGTTGTGTGCTGCAGAACAGCATCCCCTGCCCTGCGCTTGGATTGTATCCTCCGGTGGCTGTGGACCCCCGGATGCTGTATATTTGCCCCTGACAGGGGCCCCCCTTTGTGCTCTGACCCCCCTCTCCCTCCTAACCTTTGTGGCAAATAAATTTCACAATGTCTGTCTGCAATGAGCCGGCAGCAGAACTGTATGATCTCATGCAGGAAGTGCAGGAGGTGCAGGAGATTATAGAGTTCTGCTGATGGCTCAGTGCAGACAGGCATTGTGAAATGCATCTGCCACTCAGGATATAAGGGAGAGGGGAGGTCGGAGCACACAGGAGGGCCTCCGTCAGGGGCAAATAAACAGCATCCAGTGGTCCACAGCCATCTGAGTATGTCCAGGGCTCTGCTGTGTGTCCAGTGCTCTGCAAAGTGTGTTCAGTGCTCTGCAGTGTGTCCAGTGCTCTGCTGTGTTCCAGTACTCTGCTGTGTGTCTAGTACTCTGCTGTATGTCCAGTGCTCTGCAGGGTGTGTCCATTGTTCTGCAGTGTGTCCAGTGCTCTGCAAAATGTGTCCAGTGCTCTGCAGAGTTTGTTCAGTGCTGTGCAGTGTGTGTCTAGTACTCTGCAGTGTTTCCAGTGCTCTGCAGAGTGTGTCCAGTGCTCTGCTGTGTCTCCAGTGCTCTGTAGGGTGTGTCCAGTGCTCTGCAGGGTGTTTCCAGTGCTCTACAGTGTGTTTAGTGCTCTACTGTGTGTCCAGTGTTCTGCAGTGTGTCCAGTGCTCTGCAAAGTGTGTTAAGTGCTCTGCAGAGTGTGTCCAGCGCTGTGCAGTGTGTTTAGTGCTCTGCAGTGTGTGTCCAGTGCTCTACAAAGTGTCCCATGCTCTGCTGTGTGTCAAGTGCTCCGCAGTGTGTCCAGTCCTCTACAGAGTGTCCCGTGCTCTGCTGTGTGTCCAGTGCACCGCAGTGTGTCCAGTGCTCTGCAGAGTGTGTCCAGTGCTCTGCTGTGTGTCCAGTCCTCTGCAAAGTGTGTCCAGTACTCTGCAGAGTATGTCCAGTGCTCTGCAAAGTGTATCCAGTGCTCGACAGAGTGGGCCCAGTGCTCTGCTGTGTGTCCAGTGCTCTGCAGTGTGTCCAGTGCTCTACTGTGTGTCCAGTGCTCTGCACAGTGTGTCCAGTGCACTGCAGAGTGTGTCCAGTGCTCTGCAGAGTGTGTCCAGTGCTCTGCAGATCATATCTAGTGCCCACTGCTCTGAAAATTGTGTGCCCACTGCTCTATAGATCATCCAGTGCTTGGCTATTCTGCTGCAGTTGTGTGCGTTTGATGGGCAGGGGCTGCAGAGAATTGCATCCCACCCCACCAGTCCTGCTCTGTGCACTGGCTGCTGCATTGTTCTAAGCACAGGTGTAGACTGGAGGGCTCTGCTGCCGCCGGTGGGCTCTGCTGTCTGTGCTCTGCCATCCGGTGTTCTTTGCGGTCACTGTGTTCTGCTGTCAGTGTGCTCTCGTCACTATGCTCTACTGTCCAGTGTGCTTTGCTGTCACTGCAGCAGAAAAATAGCTGTGCTAAAAGTGCAGTTTTTTTTTGCTGCGGATAAGGTGTACTTTTTGTTTTAATTCCTGCTCCAGACTCAACTAAATTAATGTTTCTGGGAGAGGGAGAGAGAGGGAGAGAGAAAAAGAGAGAGAGCAAGCGAGTGCCCAGGAAGGAAGGAGACAGAGAGAGAGACAGTGTACAAGGGGGAGACAGACACAGAGAGGGAAAACAGTGCACAGGGGGAGAGACATCCTACAGGGAAGAGACAGATGCAGGGGAGAGAGGGATTATATTTGTGGGGATTATATACATATATAATATATGTTACATAGGCCCACTGACACTCTTTCGCCCGGGGCCCTCAAAAACCTGGAGCCAGCCCTGCTACAGTTTCACTTTGGCTGCTTTATAATTGAATTGGGTTTAGTAGATGTGTGGAGGGAACAGTATCTGTCGAGCCCCAGGCCCTGTGGTACTCGGGTACCAGGCTCGGTGGTTGTATTAGGGGTGTCACGGGTGGCAGCGCCTGATCCCGTGGCCTGGGTGACACTTCAAAAAGGGTGTATTTACAGGGGATAAGAGTTTGTCATGTGATGCCACCTGTAGTACTTGGTGATGGGTCACCAGCGCCGCCACAGTCCCGGGGGTTAGATGGTAGTGCGGCTAAGTTGGCAAAGCTCCCTACAGGTGGAGCGAGTCCTCCGGGGCAGCGTTCCTGCAAGGGAACAGGTAGGGGTAGAAACTCACACACAGGCAAACTTTCTCCCAGGTACTTTACTGTCAACTTGTAGTAGCATCATACAAAGTTCACAGTCCAGCATTAGATGTTAAAATAACAGGTAGCTCTATGGGTAGCTGCAAGTGGATGCCAGGTGGTATGGTGGAACCTGTGGTGTACCTTAGTTGACAAACCCGTGTCCTTTCTTCCCCGCCTAGGATGGGCCTATACCCAATGGCTCTGTGTAGGTAGTATTGGGGGTCCTCTCCCTCGTGGTGAGGAAGCAGACAGACCGCTCTGTCTGGCAGGGTGCTGTGGCGATATACAGACCACAGCAGCCGATTGCCGACTGCAAAGATGGACTTTGGCCGGATCCTCGGGCCTGGCGTTCCCATGGTGGACTGGAGATTCCCCTGGAGTATGGTCGCTCCACTCTGGGGATCTTCCTTTCTCTCTAGGGCCTTGACTCCGCTCATCGGGCACCCTCTTTCAGGATCTCTTCAAGACCCCTTCTCCTTTCCTCCAGATCGGCTTGAAACCGTCCAGGTAATGCTTCCACCTCGTTCCACATTCTTTTCACCTGTCCCAACTCCTCTCCTCCTCCTCCAACTAACCGCTCTTGATCTCCCCTGGGGATGAATATATCCCCTCCCGGGTAACCTCCCACCGCTCAGCTAATGTGGGAGTGCTGGGAATGGGTTCCACCCACCAACCTAGGGTCTAATTGCAGCTGGGGCAATTACACCTCCTTTACGGGTGCAATACCCCTCAGTGACACCTGACTATGCGGGGCGCCACATACCCCCCTGATGGAATATACTCGTCCACAAGTATCTGTACCTATTAACCGGGAAGTGAAAAGCATTTTTCATATTTTCAATAACAATATCAACACGTAAACTATATACTATTGCTAGGAGGCACATTTCTTTAACGTTACACATCTATACATTGCAGTAGTTAGTATAATAGACCCCACGGTCCTTGGGTCACCTGTTGGCAAAGTTCTCACTCTCCGGCTTCACTATCTGCATAACATAATCTAACTTGGCCCAACGGGGGCCAGTACTAACTACGCGGGCCCAGCTGCATGTATCTCACACAGCACACATCATCAACAAGAAAAATGAAAGTTCAAAATAAAAGTCTCTGTATCTTCAGGTCAAAAACACTCAGGGGCACGCTCATTATTTTGGGATTGCAAAAAGAAAGGCAAAACTAAAGGGGCATGGTTTCTTCTTAAAGGGCTATATACAACGCAATGTCTCTGCAGCGGAAGTCTATTGCTGGCGAGAGATCCTTATGGCAAACCAGCCTAAGGGACCTGGATAGCGTTCAAAAGTAGCTTGCTCACCTAGGTATAATTCTCGATCCGGGTGTCCTCGCCGCAGGTACAATTCCACATCACGACACGCGAAAAAGATGTCGTCTTGAAGTCCAGGTTCTCTAAGGAATCTCCATTCTTCATTTTGGTACATCAAAATGACGGTTCCATGGCGGCGTAGTTCCACTGGAATCGGGGGCTGTGATCTTGCCTCGTCCCGAAGTCACCATGTAGCCTGCTCTTTCTGGAACCATTCCTGTCGGCGTCGTCTTGCCACTTGGTCTCTTTCATTTAAAGATGATTGAGATGTCTGGTTCTGAGGTGGTGGTGAGTTGCCGGTTGGGACTCTGGAGGTCACTCTTGTCTCCGCTGAGCTCACAACGGTAGGGGTTCCTCGCTGCTGCCGCTGCCATGCGGTCCACCACGCAGCTTCTGGGGTGCTCCCTCCCGAGGCTCCTTCTACGTCCTCCGGTTCCTCAAAGTCAGTCTCATCATCTTCAGCTTCAATTATGACGTCTGGCTCTGTAGGGAATGTCCGCGCTGTCTCCAGCCGGAGATAGCTGCTGGTACGGTGGTGTTACCGAGGGTTCAGTCTGGACCCCCGTGTCCCAGGTCTGGACGGGTGGTGGTACGGGTCATAATGAGGCACCATTACTCCACAACTGCCTGCACTGCTACCGCTGCCTCTCTCGCTTCTCGGCCTTCCCTCATGGTTCTCAACTCGCAGGCCCTCTCAGCACTCCACCTTGTGCACATGCACTTCAGGGCTTCTTCCATGTCCTGGCGGAGCCATCCAAATGCGTCCCTGTAGTAGTCAACATCCCCCTCTAGTGTCAAGTGGGACACGGCTGCCGGGTCTCCATGCATAATTCTGGCCTGCTCCTCGACCTCGCGCACAATGTCTCTCCAACGCAACGGGGTACCGCCATGCTGCCGGGTATAAAGGAGCCTTGGTTGTTCAGTCATTCTCTTCTGGTTTGTCTCTTTATTGGCAGCCACACCCGGAGAACTTCCTGTGGGCCTCCCCCCTGATTGATGGCAATCGGGGCGGCCACACTTTTTGGCACCTCCATCTTGGCCCTCCTTCTTCTAGGGGCTGAGGCACACCCCCAGGCCTGCACATGGTGCTTAGTACATAGCTATGGCGTCATCTTGAGTCCTCCTGAAGTGATGGCGGGAACTCATTTTTGGCACCAAGCAATGGCGGGAAAAGTTTGTTTCAAGCACGGTTCAAATGTCCAAGGCACACAGTACCCAGTAATACCGGGCACAAGATCCTGTTCGTGATGCTAGAAAGATATGTCGAGCCCCAGGCCCTGTGGTACTCGGGTACCAGGCTCGGTGGTTGTATTAGGGGTGTCACGGGTGGCAGCGCCTGATCCCGTGGCCTGGGTGACACTTCAAAAAGGGTGTATTTACAGGGGATAAGAGTTTGTCATGTGATGCTACCTGTAGTACTTGGTGATGGGTCACCAAAGCCGCCACAGTCCGCCGGAGGTAGATGGTAGAGTGGCTAAGTTGGCAAAGCTCCCTACAGGTGGAGCGAGTCCTCCGGGACAGCGTTCCTGCAAGGGAATAGGTAGATGTACAAACTCACACACAGGCAAAGTCACTTTCTCCCAGGTGCTTTACTGTCAACTTGTAGTAGCATCATACAAAGTTCATAGTCCAGCATTAGATGTTAAAATAACAGGTAGCTCTACGGGTGGCTGCAAGTGGATCCCAGGTGGTATGGTGGAACCCGTGGTGTACCTTAGTTGTCCTTTCTTCCCCACCTAGGATGGGCCTATACCCAATGGCTCCATGTAGGTAGTATTGGGGGTCCTCTCCCTCGTGGTGAGGAAGCAGGCAGACCGCTCCGTCTGGCAGGGTGCTGTGGCGATATACGGACCACAGCAGCTGAGCACGGTTGTCACTTTGCTTGTCAATCCAAACCAGTCAGGATTTATGCCCTCGAAGTCCACAGCCATCGATATAAGGAGGGTCTTTCTCAACCTACAGGTTTTTCAAACAGACCTAAAAGACAAGGCTATCCTCCCTCTTGATGCCACTGAGGCATTCAATTGTGTAAAATGGGGATATATATGGCTAGTTCTGCAAAAAATGGGTTTGGTTTTAATTTCATCAGCTGGATCCAATTACTATGTAGGGCCTCCACGGCAAGGGTGAGGGAAAACGTGGCCAGATCTGACAGTGTGGTGCTACTCAGGGGCACAAGGCAAGGCTTCCTGCTGTCCCCTTTGATATTTTCGCTTGCTATAGAGCCATTTACATGTGTTGTCAGAGGCCACCCAAAGATAGACAGGTTTAGATATGGTACCTTATACAAAAGACATAATTGAAGAGTATGGGAAAATATTCAGTTCTAAGCATTAATCGGTCGAAATCAGCATTGCTTCCCCTACATAATGAGGTAACCGTAGCCCCAACTGTTCTCTATAACATACGGATAGATAAGAAATTAAAAAATCTTGGAGTTCACTTTTCCACTAACTCAATAGACTACATACATCTAAATCTAAGCCCTCTGGTAGATGAAAGCAAAAATAAATTTCAGGCCTGGGGGAACCTTCCGTTATCAGCCTTGAGTAGGACAAATCTCATCAAAATGTGTCTTATGCCCTGTTATTTATTTGTGCTCCATAATTTTCTCATATGGATCCACAAATACGGGTTGCAAAGGATGAACATTTTCCAAGACGTGGTTTGGAAAAAAAGGAATCCCAAGATTAAAATTAGAAAAATTGCAACTTCCGAAACAGCAGGGTAGTTTGACACTACCTAATATCTGGAGCTATTTCTTGACCTCCCAGTTACAACCCCTTATGGTACCTTTACACGCCGCCACAACAGGATGGATACAACCCGCTACAGGCTACAAATGTAGCTTGTAGCGCCAATATCGCCCGTAGTAGCGGCGTGTGAAGACGGGACGACACAGCCGGCTACAGATACCTCTGTATCCGTGCACTGCCCATAAACATATGGCTACATCGCCGATTGTAGCGAGCTGTATCGGCGTGTAAAGACGTTACGGAAGGGAACTCGGGACAGCCTGCAATGTAGCTAAGGCGTGACCCTGGCTCCGTGTTACCACGCCCCATGTGCGATCATTGGTGGAAGCTGCTGCATGACGATTGGTAGTCGCTGCCTAGGGAGGCATATTTAAGGAGCTGACGAGTCACACTACACAATCGCTCGAGCGTGCTGTATTACTCAGCCTCCTGCGATGCCTGGCCAATCAGGATGTTATTGCTTTGTCCTATCAGCGTACGGACGGCTCGTACTCTCAATTGTGGCACGCCTATGTGCTGTCCCTGCTGCACCAGGTCCGCCCATAGTAGCTGGTTATAGCGGTGTGTAATTGAGCTACAGATGGCTACTTGCGACACCCGGCGATGTAGCTAGCTGTAGATGTAGCGTGGCGTAGCGCACCTTGTGGCGGCGTGTAAAGAGGGTGCGGTTCCCGTTGGTAACCGTTCGGCTGTGCTCGTGCACGTGAAGTTGCCGTTGGTATCCATCCTGTTGTGGCGGCGTGTAAAGGTACCATTAGAGGATTAGCACCAGAGGGAGCAATAGAAATAGGGGGACCGGTCCAAAACATTTGTTGGTTAATAGAGATGAGTGAACAAGCTCAGTGTTTAAATTTGGTTTGGTTCCCAAATGCATTGTGTTTACTGAATTGTTCGCCAAAGAGTTCGCCAAACCTTCCGAACTCCATTGAAATTAATGGCAGGCAACATGAAACACATAGAAAACACCTTCAAAGGTGTCCAAAAGCTGCCAAACACAGCTCAAATAACACATACACATATACACACACAGATCATCTTACCAGTCTCCCGCTACTTGCTTGCTTCCAGGTCTGCTCTCCCTCTCACTTACTTATGGTCCCACCCATTATACTTCATGCATATTCACTTTACTGACCGGTAACAGCCCTTCACAGATGCTCATGCTCTGTGAGGGCATCTGTGATTAGCTGTTGCACTCAGGCTGCATTTCCACAATCTGGATGATGTTTTTGCTTGGTTGTCATACACATTAGTGTATGGCAACCAACCTGGCATCATAGTGTGTAAAAAAAATAAATAATGGAAAAAAAATGCATAGGGATTTGCTCTATTTTTAATTGCCAGCCAAGATAAAACTAGGCAGCTGAGGGCTGGTATTCTCAGCGTGGTGAGGGCCCATTGTTTTTATGCCCCCCACGCTATAGAGTAGCAGCCTGCAGCTGCCCCAGATATTGGCACATTCAAAGGAGCTCCAATTCCTGGTGCTTTACCCAGCTCTTCCAGTTGGCGTGTAGCAGTGACAAACTTGGTAATAAGGGATTATTGACAGCTTTGTATTGCCAGCAGCATTAAGCCCGAAATGATTAATGCTAGGCCAATGTTAGACTCGATGTTATTCACTGCCCTGGCACTAACAGACAATCACAGATGCCAACTTTTTGTGACTGCATCTCTGATTGGCTGTTGCATCCCCACTCATTGTGCTAGCATCTCTGATTGGTTGCCATTGGCAACAATCCTGCCATCATTGGGATGTAAACAGAAAAGTAATTGGAAAAATTTGTGTAGGGCTCAACCGTATTTTTGATTCTCAGCGAGACAAAGCAGCTAACTATGGGCTACCACCCCCAGCTGCCTGGTTTTACCTTGGCCGTCAATACAGGGGAGCCCATTATTATTTTTTTATTATTTAAATAAATAATTTAAAAAATGCATGGGCTCCACCCTATTGTTGATTGCCAGCCAAGGCAGCTGGGTATTCTCAGCATGGTGAGGCCTATAGTTTTGGGCCCCCAGGCTACAAATTATTTATTTATTTTTACACTCATATGGCGGCAGGGTTATTGCCAATGGCAACCAACCACAGGCACCGGCACAATTGGTAGGGCCGCAAAGCTCAATCACAGATGCTGTTACAGACAGAATAAAGATGGCGCTAATGAGTGGGACCTGGAATAGTTTTACCGCAGCACCGGAGACTCGGTAAGTATAATGCTTCCACTTCAATCCCCATTTTGCTTCCTTTTTCAGCCCCCCAGCCCCCTATGCACCATTTTATAACTGTAAACTTATAAGGGGTTCGGGCTCAAGTTCAGGTTAAGTCGAGTCCTGAACCCAGACTTTAAAAACAAGTCCATCCGGATACACCAAACCCAAACATCTGAGGGTTCACTCAACTATATTCAAGATGAAGCTCAGGGTAGATGACAAGTGCCTGTGTAGTGGAGAGGAAGGGGTGGACCTGCTCCATACGTTTTGGGCGTGCTCTCAACTGGTTGAACTATGGAAGTCAATCAGCTGTTTGATTTTTTAAGTATTCAAGGTGCCTCTCCATTGAACCTGAAACTGAGTAATCTAGGCGTGGGGGACAAATGGACAGGGCCTTTCCCCAGTGCAGCTGTCAATATTAAAAATATTATATCAAAACAGGAAAACCATAGCTATGTATTGGCTGGCAGTTAACCCGCCTGCTGTGGAGGAGATAATTCAATGCATAAATAATGCAATCCTGAAGGAGAAGAGGGCATATATTAAAGAAGGATCCTTTTCAAGGTTTGGGAAACAATGGAGAGACTGCATAAATTGTCTAAATGTAGCTTTGGAGGAATTGGTAAGCGATAGTTCTCTTTACCTGTTTGGTACTATAAGCACCTTATGTTTTGAGAAAGAGTTTCTAAGGGCCAATAGGAAATACAATGTATGCCTACATATTGAGGTGATTGCCTTAATGTTTGGTATATTACTGTTGATATGTGATGTAATGTTTCATATTAAATAAATAAAAGTTTGATTAAAAAAACACAAAAAACAGAATATAGGTTCATGGAGAAAAGCATAAACAGCAGAGAGATGAAGTCCTAGCTGGTCTTTCACTGTCTGGCATATGCAATAGCAGTATGGCTGGACATCCAAATGAGTATATCACCACCATAAAATATCAGCAGGGGGAGAGTATTAATTGTACTCAAAAGGTGATTGGACAGACAAATGAGTAAACAAAAACACATGTTAATCTAAAAGACTAAAGCTAGAATAACAAATAATAAACTATGAGAGAAAAGGAGTATCTGTTGTGGCTCATTGCACAGATAAGCTAATCACAACCAGTTCATGAAAAGGTTTGATAAAACCTTGAAGGCCATGTTATAGAAGGTCACAGGGAGATAGGCCAAGACTGGGAGTATATAATGCTGTATCTGCTGCTCTCCATCAGAGAAATTCCCCAAGAAACTAAGGATTTTCCTGTTTGTTCTGTTGTATGGCCAACATCCCCGAGGACTCCTGGATATAGGCTGAAGAGGCACAGTAAAGGGAGTATCATCATTAGGAAGGGTGGAACAGTTCAGCCATTTGGATAAGGTACTAGTATTGGTACCCACTTTGGAGAATACGTTTCTGGCCAAGGGGCATGGCCACAAAGTGGCCAAAAAACTTGGCGAGGTTAACTATAAAATCCACTAGCCAGTAATGAGAAAGCCCTGCCAAGTGTATTATGTCAAACTTTAGAAGCCATGGCAAGCCTGCGGAAACCCGGTATCTGACACTTTAGCTTTAAACTGAGATAAAAGATATCAACGTGACAGGGATGCTGTCATGTGCCCTAAAGCAGCAATGCTGAGAACAAAACAGAGATCTGTTTCAGAGGTACTAAGTTGTACCCAGATCATAGAGCATGAGTTCCTCACAGAGCCTCATCTACCGTTGAACATGAAGCCATACTGGATTCCTGAAGCCTGCTGAGAGGTGATTTCAAAAGAGGTGAAGCAGATGCTGAGCCAGGGAATCATTGACCCTGCAACTTTTTTTCAACTTTTAGACAGCTAATAAACATGAAAGGATTGCATGGCAGTTGGTTACTGGCATTATAGTGGTTGGCTATAGTGGTTAGTTATATGAGACCCAAGGGCTCAATGCTCAGCACACTCTCTTCTGGAACCAGTTCAGGGAGAGCTGATATAATAGGGAGAGATTAGATTAGAACAGGGTTTGAACACTTGCATGCGGCAGTAAAGGGTGTTTGTAGCCTTCCTTAACTACAAGAACTACATGAGATTCCCCCTATTTTTCATAACCTGTCAAGGTAAAGCAGACAGCAGCAGACTTATATTATCAGGCTGGAAAGGTCCATGGCCTTTTGGCCCATCCCAGCAAAAAAATAGGAGCCTGAAGTCACACCACAAGTGACACATCACATTAGATGCGCCAATTCAGATCCTAAACCTTGGCTTTTTTTGATTTCCCTTTGTGCAATAGCAATTGGCATAATGTTTTATGGGGTTGATGTCAGTTGTGTAGTGTCAGCTGGCATCCAGACCTGGTGTTAGTAGGGATGGGCGAATCTACTCGCTAGGACTCGTTACTCGGCGAGTAGTAAGGGACTCGCAGGACTCGGTACTCTGCGAGTTTCCCAGCGTTTACTCGCACGAGTCCAATGCAAATCAATGGCAAACGCTGACAAAACTAGGATTGCCATTGTCTTGCATTAGACTCGGCTACTGTGCCAGTGATAGCAGGGAAACTTGCAAAGTAACTGCTGTTACTTTGCGAGCCGAGTCCAGCTGTCTTCTCTGTGCAGGCTGCCGCAGCTCCAGGGTCCTAGAGCCCGACTGCTCACAGAGATGATGTAGCAGTGCTGAAATTGTTCTCAGTCTGCTCATTCCCTGTGCATAGACATCTATATCTATGCACAGGGGATGTAGCAGAGAGGACATCGTGTTTTTGACTGCGTCGGACAGAAGAGTATTTTTTTAATTAAAGATGGAGTCCCTAATGGCTTTTTTTTTTATTTCAAATAAAAAATTTTCTCTGTGTTGTGTTTTTTTAACCCTTTATTGGAGATTCTTAGTGGCTGGGTCAAACGTGGCCTGACATTAAGAATCTCGGGCTTAATACCAGCTTGTATAACAAATCTGGTATTAACCCCTTTATTACCCAGCGTGCCACCGCCACCAGGGCCGCTGGAAGAGCGGGGTTCAGCGCCAGAGGATGGTGCTTCAATGAACGCGCCATCTTCTGGGGTGGCTGCGGGCTGCAATTTGCAGCGGAGGATGCCCAGAAAGCTTGGGCATCCCTGCGCTGCGGATTCCAGCCCCCAGCTGCTTAGCTGTACCTGGCTAGACATAGAAATTGCGCGGAGCCCCACGCATTTTTTTTTTATTATTTCATGAAATTCATGAAATAATTAAAAAAAAGGGCTCCCCTATATTCTTGTGTCCGGCCAGGTACAAATAGGCACCTGGGGGTTGGGGGCAGCCTGTCGCTGCCTGCTGGATCCGGCTGGTTCCAGAAATACGGCGAAGCCCACGTCAAATTTTTTTCTGACAAATCCATAAAACAATGTAAATAAAAGGGACTGCATCTTTATTAACCACTGGACCATGGGTGAGGGGTTAATAAAGATGCAGTCCCTTTTTAGGATTGTTTTATTGATTTTTCAGAAAAAAAATTACATGGGCCTCGCCGTATTTCTGGAACCAGCCTGATCCAGCAGGCAGCGACAGGCTGCCCCCAACCCCCAGGTGCCTATTTGTATTTTTTTATTATTTCATGAATTTCATGAAATAATTAAAAAAAATGCGTGGGGCTCCGTGCAATTTCTATGTCTAGCCAGGTACAGCTAAGCAGCTGGGGGCTGGAATCTGCAGCACAGGGATGCCCAAGCTTTCTGGGCACCCCCCGCTGCAAATTGCAGCCCGCAGCCGCCCCAGAAGATGGCGCGTTCATTGAAGCGCCATCCTCTGGCGCTGAACCCCGCTCTTCCAGCGGCCCTGGTGGCGGTGGCACGCTGGGTAATAAAGAGGTTAGGGCCAGCTTTGTATTATCAGCTGGTCCTAAGCCCGAAATTTATGGCGGTCACGCCAATATTAGACATGACCGCCATGAATTTCTATTAAATTGTTTTAAAAAAAACACAACACAGAGAAAATTTTTTATTAGAAATAAAAAGAAAAGCCATTAGGGACTCCATCTTTAATTAAAAAAATCCTCTTCCGTCCGACGCAGTCCAAAACGCGATGTCCTCTCTGCTACATCCCCTGTGCATAGATATAGATGTCTATGCACAGGGAATGAGCAGACTGAGAACAATCTCAGCTCTGCTACATCAGGCAGCAGGCGGGCTCTAGGACCCTGGAGCTGCGGCAGCCAGCACACAGAGCAGACAGGACTCTTATCTGTGCGAGTTTCCCAGCGATTACTTGCACAGTAAACGAGTCCAATGCAAATCAATGGCAAAACTAGGATTGCTTCAGGCTGAAGCTTCTGAGACACATCTGTGATTTGTAAATCGCACACTACTCGCTATTACTCGCTTCCCCATTCATTAACATTGGACTCGCTAGACTCGCAACGAGTAGCGAGTCCTGGGCTCGGACTCTCTAGAGTCAAGCGATTCCGAGTAATTTAGGATTTGCCCATCACTAGGTGTTAGTAATGGAGAAGGTAAAGCAGACAGAAGCAGACTTATATTATCAGGCTGGGAAGGAGATGGGGGCGGGACGGGGCAGGATGGAGGCGGAGGTGGGGCAGGATGGAGGCGGAGGGGGGGCAGGATGGAGGCGGAGCAAGAACAGCGGGGGGCAGGATGGAGGTGGGGGCAGGATGGAACGAGCGGGGCAGGATGGATGGAGCCGGAGGGGCAGGATGAAGCCGGAGGAGTAACATGGAGTCGGAGGAGCACGATGGTGGCAAGTGGGGCAGAACGGTGGCGGGGGCAGGATGGAGCAAGCGGGGCAGGATGGAGCGAGCTGGACAGGATGGTGGCGGTCGAGCAGGATGAAGTCGGCGGGGCAGGATGGTG
>JARQOC010000005.1:117428487-117463487 GCA_033576535.1 Allobates femoralis
ATGCGCTGAGGCTGAAATATTCTAAGTTTGCAGCGCTTCTGTCAGGCTAGGGTCATGATGCAAGTGTGACCCTAACCTAACTCCTTACTGTTTACTCTGCACTGTAGTATCCTTCTTTCAAAAGTGCCCAAAACTCTTGTTGGATGCACACCTACAAAGATGCCTAAAAGATGGACATGGCTGGACTATAGGCCAGGCAGGAGTGCAAAGTTACTCCATCTGCTTCATTACAGTGAATTTTCCATTGGGATTTTTGTCTGAATCTTGTTTTTCAGAGATTTACATGAAAATCAAAATATAAGCACTCATCGTAAAGCGTAGGGTAAATATGAGCAGCACCTTAATATGATCTTTGAAAGGCAAATATCAACAGCTGTTGAAAAATTACCTTTATTTAGTTTTTTTTTACACCATTCCTCATGCGGAATAAGCGATAAAGCGGCTTTATTCCTCAAGCCAGTATGGTTACAGCGATATCAGATTTACACTCATGGCCAAAAGTTTTGAGAATGATACAAATATTAATTTTAACAAAGTCTACTGCTTCAGTTTTTCTAGTGGCAATTTGCATATACGCCAGAATGTCATAAAGAGTGATCAGCTTAACAGCAATTACTTGCAAAGTCAATATTTGCCTAGAAAATTAACTTTAACTCCCAAAGCACATTTCAACATCATTGCAGTCCTGCCTTAAAAGGAGCAGCTAACATCGTTTTAGTGATTGTTCCATTAACACAGGTGTGGGTGTTGATGAGGACAGGGCTGGCGAACAATCAGTCATGATTAAGTAAGAATGACACCACTGGACACTTTAAAAGGAGGCTGGTGCTTGGTATCATTGTTTCTCTTCAGTTAGCCATGGTTATCTCTAAAGAAACATGTGCAGCCATCATTGCACTGCACAAAAATGGCCTAACAGGAAAGAGTATCGCAGCTAGAAAGATTGTACCTCAGTCAACAATCTATTGCATCATCAAGAACTTCAAGGAGAGAGCTTCCATTGTTGTCAAAAAGGCTCCAGGGCGCCCAAGAAAGACCAGCAAGCGCCAGGACTGTATCTTAAAACTGTTTCAGCTGCGGGATCGGACTACCAGCAGTGCCGATCTTGCTCAGGAATGGCAGCAGGCTGGTGTGAGTGCTTCTGCATGCACTGTGAGGCGGAGACTCTTTGAGCAAGGCCTGGTTTCAAGGAGGGCAGCAAAGAAGCCACTTCTCTTCAGAAAAAACATCAGGGACTGACTGATATTCTGCAAAAGTGCAAAAGGTACAGGGAGCGGACTGCAGAGGACTGGGGTAAATCATTTTCTCTGATGAATCCCCTTTTCGATTGTTTGGGACATCTGGAAAAAAGCTTATTCGGAGAAGAAGTAGTGAGCGCTACCACCAGTCTTGTCTCATGCCAACTGTAAATCATCCTGAAACCATTCACGTGTGGGGTTGCTTCTCAGCCAAGTGAATCGGCTCACTCACAGTCTTGCCTAAAAACACAGCCATGAATAAAGAATGGTACCAGACTGTCCTCCAAGAGCAACTTCTCCCAACCGTCCAAGAGCAGTTTGGCGCCCAACAATGCCTTTTCCAGCATGATGGAGCACCTTGCCATAAAGCAAAGGTGATAACTAAATGGCTCAGGGAACAAAACATAGAGATTTTGGGTCCATGGCCTGGAAACTCTCCAGATCTTAATCCCATTGAGAACTTGTGGTCAATCACCAAGAGACATGTGGACAAACAAAAACCAACAAACTCTGGCAAAATGCAAGCGTTGATTATGCAAGAATGGACTGCTATCAGTCAGGATTTGGTCCAGAAGTTGATTGAGAGCATGCCAGGGAGAATTGCAGAGGTCCTGAAGAAGAAGGGTCAACACTGCAAATATTGACTTGCTGCATTAACTCATTCTAACTGTCAATATAACCTTTTGGTGCTCATAATATGATTGCAATTATATTTCTGTATGTGATATAAACACCAGACAAACACAAATAAAAACCAGAGGACAGCAGATCATGTGAAAATATAATTTTGGTGTCATTCTCAAAACTTTTGGCCATGACTGTATATAGATATTTTTAGGTTTGGCTACTATCAAACTCAAAAAATAGCTTTTTACAAAATAAAAGTTTTTTGCATCACTGAATTTTGAAGGCTATACTTTTATTATACTTTCTGCCAGCAGAGCCACTTAATTTTGAGAGATAGTTGGAATTTTTATTAGTACACTTTTAGACCAGATAATGTTTTTTTCTATCCAATAGTGTTTTATTAGTTTCCAGTGATACATCAGTAGAGTATTCAACTTACATCTTGAATGCCAAGTTACATATTTTTATATAATAGCTAATCAGACAATTTTGAAACATACAGTTGTACTCAAATAATGTGTTAAAAAAACATGAGCTAAGCCCAAAATGTTTGTAATAGTTTTATTTCTATGCATTGGGAACAATACACACTGTTTTCTAAATCAAAAAATGAAGAGAAATGTATTTCATTTTAAATACTTTACAGAAAATAACAAAAGATGAACATTGGGCTGTTCAAAAAATTGGAGTTTCTGCATTTGTCTTTACTAACTCTAAATATGTTCTTTTTTTTAGGATTTAGCATTCCTGTGAATTACTAACTTAATATTTAGTTGTATAACCACACTTCTTTTAGAACTGTTTCACATCTATGTTGCATAGAGTTAACCAACTTCTGCAACTATCAACTGTTATTCCAGCCCAGTATACTTTGACTAAATCCAACAATTTATTTGCATTTGTTGAAATTGACACGCCCACTACCAGGGCCAGGAGGCACTAGGAAGAAGGCCGGATGGTTCTTTCTGGAGGAGATGTCAAAGTGGCTCCGTGGCTATGGCTGTGTCATAAAAAATGGGAGTTATAATAGATGGAGAGGAAGCGCACAATAGGGTCTTATCCGATATAATCAGTGAATTGTAAGTATGGTCACACTCACCTGGTCGGGTTGTGTGTGACACAACCACTAATAAACCAGACAATTGGATCCTGTCGAACGCAGCAATCAGCCAGGAGAGTTGTATAAATCTTATGCGTTGATATAGGAATCCAGCTTGTAGATCGCGCTGTTCGAGAATTTGGCCAAGAAAATGACTCCAAGGACCTTGGATCTTTAAAACAAAGATCTTTATTCCTCCCAGACTCTACGCGTTTCGTGTACTCACTGTACACTTCCCCAGGAGTTTAAGGATACACCAGCCCCAGGGCAGTTCTAAGGTCTATTTTGACAATCAGTATAAGTAGTAGCACAGGGCAGGTGATGCAGTAAATAATTTGAGGACACAACAGGGTGCAGTCTTCACATTTTACTCACAGTTTTCACAGTTCTCCAGGTTTCAACAACCAGCCAGGTGCTGTGTCCTCTAGATCAGGAATCCAGCCAACTCTTGGATAAATTAGGTGCACTTTACCAGGTCCCCCTTCTGGTGTACCTTCCCAGGTTATCTGTCTGTGCTTGCTCTCACCCTCCTGTCCTGCGCCTCACACACAGTGTCCCAAGCCAGCAGCCTCGGGTCCTGTCGGGTGATGTCTTCCTAGTCTCTTTGACACTATGCGGCTGCCTTTTTAGCGATTATGTGTGAATTTGGCTACTGCAAATGAAGATATTGCAGCCTCCAATTTGCTAGTTGAGTCCTTCAGTCTCTCCGTTAGTCTGACTACGGTCGACGTGGATTCAGGTGCCCCAGGTGGATCCCTCACTTCCTATGCCCCTAGGACTACTTCTCTGTCTCTGGAGCTCCTCATCGGCTCCTGCGTCTGTCCTCTCCTTCTCTTATCCTGGGACGAGCCTTTTTCACTACTTCCTGGTGTTCTACTCTTATTTACTCACTCCACCCACACCCTCTACCTAGCTCCCCCTCCAACCTGAGATGAAGCCCTCCCTCAATAGGGTCCGCCCAGAACCCCTGGCCTAGAGCGGTGTGGTGTTGAATGATGGTGTGTGGGTACCTGGCAGTGCCCCCTCCTTACCCGGAAGTAGGGTAAAACACCTTTGGCTGAGGTGCAGTACCTCTGTGGTGACTGGACCCTCAGGGGAGCCACAGGATTGCCTCAGAATTTGAATTTTGATATCATCCCACAAGTGTTCTATTAGATTAAGGTCCGTTGATTAGGCTGGCTACTCCATAACCTGAATTTTGTTGAACTGGAAACAAGATTTTGCTTGTTTATTGGTGTATTTAGGGTTGTTGTCTTGTTGAAACACCCATTTTAAGGGCAAATTTCTCTTCAGCATGAGGCAACATGACCTCTTCAAGTATTTTGATATATTTAAACTTGTCCATGATCCCTGGTATGCGGTAAATAGGTCTGACACCATAGTCATTACCAACCAATATGTATGGATATGATCAAGCTCAAAAAGCGGTTAAAGAGGACATGTCATCATTAGTGATGGTCGAACCCAAACTTTAAAGTTTGGGATCCATACCGCACATCTATTGTTCAGGCACAGACCCCAAACATGCAAACATGGACTTCCCTGGACTTCCCAGAGAAGTCTGTGTTACTGTTCGAGTTCGGCTATGGGCACTGTAAAAATAAGCAAAATTATGATTAAAGCAGCAACATTATACTTACCAGTCTCCAGTGCTGCAATGACATTTGCTTCTGGGTCCACTCATTAGCCCTCATGTGTATTTGCGCTGACTCCAACCGCCAATCACAGATGCTTAACACTAGGACTACTGGACTCGTGACCCCGCCTAGAACTACTGAAAGGAGTCATTTTGACTCCTTGCTTGTTTTTGTTTATTTTTAGAGTTTCATTTGTGGTTATTTATTAATAATTATATTTTTTGTAATGTATTATTATTGTGAGATCCAACAGTAATGCTTTTGATTGTTTTTTTTCTGCTTTTCTTATTTTTCTACAGAAAATAACTAATTATAATAGACGTTTTTCAAAAAATTTTTTTTAATTCAAGTGCACACATATAAACAACAACTGAAGAACAAAAAGCAGAGAAAATGTAGGTGGAGGAGCATAAAAATGAAAATATGGCGCAGAATTCACCTTCTAAACATTTGGTGTTTCGCATTTTAGGCATTGCCTTTGATTTATGGCAGTACATTGCCCACACAAAGACTTACCACAAGTCTTGGGGCCCTTTCACATCAGCGTTTTTTGAAATTTGCGGCAGATGCGGTGAAAAAACCGCATCTGCCGCAATTCCCGCATACCGGCTGCACTTGCGGCGCGGTTGCGGTAAACGCCATGCAAAGTATAGGCGTACTTGCGGCAGGTGCGGTTTTGCACTTGCGGCAGGTGCGGCCGCGAAAAAAACCACGGCTGACCGCGGTTTTTTTTCGCGGCCGCACCTGCCGCAAGTGCAAAACCGCACCTGCCGCAAGTACGCCTATACTTTGCATGGCGTTTACCGCAACCGCGCCGCAAGTGCAGCCGGTATGCGGGAATTGCGGCAGATGCGGTTTTTTCACCGCATCTGCCGCAAATTTCAAAAAACGCTGATGTGAAAGGGCCCTTACAATTGCCGACAGATCTATTTTTCTTGCACTTTTCTTTGATCTGGCAAAATTTTGTTTGAATCATCACTTCTGAGCATGTAGAAACTTGGGACGTGGAACCCTTTTCCCTATCTGTGACATAAGGACCACTCAACTCTCTCACAAGCGTTTGCAAAAATGCCTTGCGTGACATTTTTTGGTGGGTAATCTCCTTGAATATTATCCATGCATTTATACCCGCAAAGTCTAAGGCATTTTCAAATGCATGAACAGGCCATCTCCTTGTGCATGTTTGTGTGGTATATTTTCGTGCCATCTGATCCACTACATCTACTCCATATTTTGTTTCATTGTAAAACTTTACCGTTTCTGGAGTTTTTTTTAGCGGAATCAGACGCAACAACAACATCTGGATGGACGAAACTCAAAATGACAACATTTTTGTTGGGCTTTCCTTGATATACTGTAAGTGTAAAATTGTCTTCATTTCTAAACACTTTAGTGTTGTACAATTCCTCTTTCATGGATTTTATTTCTTTAGGCACTTCTCGCTTTATCTTCTTCAGTGTTCCCACGATGGTTGTTCCTTTGCTTTTTAGCTGTTTAGCTAATTTTACTGAAGTAAAATAATTATCGGTTGTAACATTGCGACCTTTTTTCAAAAACGGGTCCAATAACTTCATTACCACATGGTCAGCTAAACGGTCCTCAGCACGGCGTGTGTCATCTTTGCCTAGATAAGGGAAGCCATTTGCCAGATATTTGCTCTCCTTATCAACAGCTAGCCAATATTTGTGGCCATATTTATCTGGTTTGGAAGGCATGTACTGCGTGAATGGACACCTAGTTTTGCTTGGGAAAAGTTGCTCATCCACCGTTATGTATGGGCCAGGTTTGTAACACGCAATACAATTTTCAATAAACCTGTCCCACACAGTAGAAAATAGAGCAAACTTGTCCGTTTGCAGTCTCTCCGATCGAGTAGATTTCTCATCAAATCTGAGAAACCTCATAATTTCAACAAAGCGGTCCCTAGACATTGTCGCTTTGCAAAACGGTATTCCCCAGTCATTACACCAAATACTGCTAATCGAGTGACGGTTCGTGCCAGATATTCCACGAGCATAGAATATCGCAATGAATGCATCTAGCTCCTCATCAGATAAACTGTAAATTATTGTTCCTGCTTGCTTCTGCAAGCGTACAGTTCTTTATATGTGTCAATATATATGAATCAAAAAATAAACGCCATGTGCTCAAAGGACTATCGATAATGATTTTTCTTCTGGCGTATCCTGTAGGGCCAGGTGCTTCTCGAAGAATATTTTGGCTGTCACGCCTACCAGGCAAGTGTTCTCCAATTTCAACAGGTTTCCATTGAATACCATCCGCTGAAACTAGTATTCCTTCAGATTCGCCTTCTCTGGTGTTTGTTGTTGCATTAGTTTCGCCGCCATCGTTATCTGTTGTTCTTTCATTTCTGGGACGTTTTGCTGATTTTTTTCTGTCCACGACCAGCAGGATGGTCACGAGGCAACATAACTGCATGAGCCCGATCCCCAGTTGATGTGCTTGGAATATCTGGAAAAAAATTGATGAATATTTAGAATTTTTGTTTTGTAAGGGTCCGTGCACACTGGCTGGATTAGCGGCGGAATATCCGACCGGATATTCTCACCACAATCCGGCCCGTACCTGCCTGCTCAGGTACAGAGCGGAGTTTCATACCTGAAGCTCCGCTCCGAACCCCGGGCTGGAGCCGCTGTCTGGGACGGAGCTGTGCTCGTGCGTAAGCAAGCGCTGCTCTGTCCCTGACAGCGGCTCCAGCCCGGGGTTCGGAGCGGAGCTTCAGGCATGAGCGGGCAGGTATGGCCTGTATTGCGGCAAGAATATCCAGATGGCTATTCAGCCAGAATTCTGCTAGCGTGCACAGGCCCTAACTCAGTGTGTGGAAGAACAAATAAATGCACATAACTACTTACCTTCTGGATTTGTTCCTTCTGAGTCTTCAGATTCACTTGATATGTTCTGAGGAATGAAATCTTCATCACTGTCAGAATCAAATACATGTTCCTGCAATTCGGATTCCGATTCATCCTCCGGTATGGATTGCAAAGTAGCCAGAATATCCTGAGGCTTTATCAAACGTCTTCTCTCCATATTCCTCACAAACTCCATAATTCTATATAGTTCCCTGCTGAAAAATAGAAATGAAATGAAAACTAAAAGAAATAACTGTTCTGCCACCTTCAAAAGTAGGTGGGCTGAATCAGTTGACAGACAGCTAAACTATTTCATAACAATTCATACCTGTATGAGTCTTCAGAGCTCGTATGTCTGCGTCTGTTCTCTTTGTCTCTTCAGCTGAACTGAAAGTAAAGTTACTATCCAGAATACTGTCTCCTGCTAGGACCTTAGAAATACACCACCCTTCATTAGCATAAGATAAGAGCCTAGAGTAAACAAGCTATTTTGTTCAGCATTACACAGTAATACAAGCAGGTAAAACACAAGGAAAATGTGAAAAGTTGACATGTAAATTGAACTACATCTATATGAACATCAGGGTAAATAAGACAGAGTGAAAAAATTATGCACAAAACTTTATAGCAACATTTAGTGACTAAAGGACCTCAAAATATAGTAGGGAGTCAAAATGACTCCCTTCAGTAGTTCTTGGTAAATTTTGAAAAAAACGCGCACATTTTTCACCAAAATTATTTATTCTCACAAAATCTTTTTTCACATCATATTTGAGGAAAAGTCACCGAGTTTCAAGCCGGAATTCTGAAAAATGTAGTCACAGAAGAGAAATAAAAAACGAAAGGAGTCAAAATGACTCCATCAGTAGTTCTAGTGTTAATCTCTGTGACAGCTTCTGTGATTGTCTGTTAATTCAAACTGCGCCCTCATCCATTGTGTCGGCATCTGTGATTGGTTGTCATGCACACATATTTATAAACCGAAAAAAGCTAAACAGCACTCAAGGTCTAATCTGAACTGGTGCAAGCTGCAATAGTGAACAATATACAGAAAAAAAATTCACAACAGCACTCAGTCACTGCCAGTCATGTGTATATATACATATAGATAGATAGAAGTAAATCACCTATGTATTTGAGAAAAAATATAAAAACATGTGTTTTTTTAAAAAAAGCCTCAATTTTTGGATTTTTTTGATACTTTATCTTTGTAAAGTTAGGTTCTTAGTACACATATTGGCCAATACCTGTTTGCCCATAAACCGATGCAAGATGACCTTAGATCTGATGTGTCCCTATCCTACCATGCCACTCTTTCCTTGGACTTAGCTAAGCCTCCATTTCTTTAATTTGTATGGGAAGTGGGAGGACTCACTTCAATCAAAGACCACCTGGGGTCAACGGGGGTGCAGAGTAATGCTGTGGAGCCAGTAACTCCAACAATTATATAGAAACCAAAAAAAGCTAAACAGCACTCAAGGTCTAGTCTGAACTGGTGCAAGCTGCAATACTGAACAATATACAGAAAAAAGTTCACAGCAGAACTCGGTCACTGCCAATCATGTGTGTATATATAAATATAGGTAGAAGTAAAACACCTATGCATTTGAGAGAAAATATAAAAATGTGTTTTTTTTCCAAAAACTCAATTTTTGAATTTTTTTTTTTATAATTTATCTTTGTAAGGTAAGGTTCTTAGTACACATATTGGTAGTTACTGGCTCCATAGCTTTACTCTGCACCCCCATTGACCCCAGGTGGTCTTTGATTGAAGTGAGTCCTCCCACTTCCCATAAAAATTAAAGAAATGGAGGCTTAGCTAGGTCCAAGGAAAGAGTGGCATGGTAGGATAGGGACTCATCAGATCTAAGGTCACCTTGCATCGGTTTATGGGCAAACAGGTATTGGCCAATATGTGTACTAAGAACCTAACTTTACAGGTTCTTGGATAATGCAGTAAATAAACCAAGTAAGGTGAAGCATAACATAGAACAGCAGTCAGAGTTGGGGAGGGGGAGAGAGCATCTGTGGCAGTAAACATGAGCATCCAGAGATAAGAAGCAGACAGTTTAATGTCCTTAGATTAGTTGTTGGTCCAAGATTTAAAGATTACTCAATTGATGTAAAATGACATAAATGTGACACATTCATTCCCGCTCTGAATGTGTCAAAGTTCATTATAAATCTATATGCCCACACTCATCTGCCTCTTTGAGAATTGAAACCACCCTTCAAAACTAGTATATTCATATCCATTATGGTGAGATCAGGGCTACAAAAATGATTGGCCACAGGTAGATCCATTCTTTTTTCTTTAATTAAGTACACCACATTGCTTGTGGTGCAACTGAAGGTTCCTGGGATCCTGTAGTCCTGATCTGTGCTGGGAATCTTTATCATATCTGTTGTAAATATAAATTGACAGGTTTTGCATCTGTTCTGGTTGCAGGGAAATGATCCTGTTGTTGCCTGTTGAAGAGGCCATAGTGTCTCGAAAGCTTGCTTTGCTTGTTCTTACCATCTTTTCAGTTAGGCATTGAAGGTATCAACCACTGAGGACTCTCAGATTTTAATATTTTTCTGTCTACTGGCTAACACGGTACAAACATTTTTTACCTTATCTCCTGAACTTTGTAAATCAATTGTATTATCACAGTTAAATCTTTCTTGATAAACTTGCATAATTCATAATTAAACGTTCTCTTTTGTGTTCATCGGTACGGCTGTTTCCAGCGATAATATTCTATACACACAGTACTCTGCATGAGCCTTATATAAACAGAGTCTGAGGCTGTGTGACTCCAAGTCTCGGCACTAAATGATAAAATAAACACAACTCGGTTTGAGCATTCTGTAATTGAATGTGGAGCTCACTTGAGCTAGTGTTAAATTACCACTACATTCAGGTCCATCACAACAATATGTTGTGCTAAAGACAGATGTAAAATTCTTGCATATTAACATAATGCAAATACATATTCTACATAATCTCTTTTAAAGTATTAACCCCTTTGAACGTCAGGTGTAATAGTGTAACAGTATTCAATCAAATCAGCCTATACAGTATGTTTCTATATTTGCATTTGCATTTTTTTCTCTGCAATGCAAAATATGCAACATTGTAAAATGATTCAGATTTTCTGTGTTTACAGATCTTATGCTGACATACATATCATTATAGTTAAGATAAAATTATTTGCATTGTCCCCTACATCTGAAAGGTGAAGAAAACTATCCATATGAATTTACCTTCCAGCAATTTCAAATTCCTTACATTTATTTAATAGCCATATATCCAACAATAAATGAATTGCAATTCTCTTGAATTTCATTGTTGCAAAATATACTATCTTTGGTACAGGTGAGTAAATAATATGTAAATAATTCAAAAGAAGTGAAACAGCACTTACCAGTACTTCTGTGCTCACTTTATTGATGCAGAACAGGGTTACATAGGTGCAGGGAGGGGGTGCTAAAGAGTCGGACTACGGCGCTGGACGACACCAGGGTGGGGAGGAAGGAGTCCCTGATGCTAAGGGCGAAAAGGGGGGATGGTGACCCCTAGAACAACTAGCGCCGACACCTGGCTCTCCTAACGTCTCTATACAGTTTCCGCAACTGTCGCCGCCAGGATACCTATTCCCTGACTGTAGCTGGACTACCACTACACAGGGCTCAGAGCGGGTGTACACTAGTCAACCCGGCTAGCAACTAGAAAACATACATGGGAAACATACACAGTGGGGAAGAGATACACTTAGCTTTAGCAGATCCAAGCAGCAAATCAGCAGGCTCCAAGAAACACTGCTTAGATCCAAGAATCAATCAGTAACACCTGAGGCTATCACCAGCGGTGCATCCTGGGAGTCAAAGAAATATATAGGAAGCTCCAAGGTGAGGAATCAGCTGGATCTTAGTGACCTCCAGCTTTAACTAAAAGGGAAATGCCTCTTAAAGCGACAGAGACATTTTTTCTTTAGGATGTGGACTGTTTAGCCAAACGCTGGGAACTTCTGTGAGTGACCTCTACGGTCTCATCCGTGGCTCCTGACACACCCGTGACACTGGCCTTATTAAACCTGTATCAGGTGGCTCAGCCCCTGTGACCCCCTGACACTAACTAGGAGCAGCTTATGTTATGGAATCAGCATGTCCACCCTGATCATCGGTCAAAGAGCTGTGGTGACAGTGGAAGGCTTCACAAAGGAGGGCAAGTAAAGCGGAAAGCCCTAAAAAAGGCCTATGTTTGGTCACTGACTGCATGTAAGACACGGCTCTGCTAGGACCCTGAGTCATGCGAGATGTAAAGTGGAAGGATAATAGCCTTGCCATTAGTCCTGGAGTTGCCCACTTGGCCGGATAAGGACTATTTTAGATTGGCGTTCTGACAATAGCGAGGCCTGTTTTTTTGCCCTGTGGCCAAGTAATCCTAATTTTATTTTTCTCCTTCCTAACTTTAGCACCAGTTGTACTTACCCCTGCTGGATTAGTTTGCCTGCAGCCTTCAGGCTACACCACCAAGCCCTAAATAGACTGTGAAACCAAAAATTGCAATATGTGCAAATGCACTCCCTTATTGTGGTTCACACTCAGAGCCACTAAGAACCCACCGAAATGGGGATGCCGCTAATAGCGAAATTATATTGGTCCCTGTATCCAAATACACTAAAGGCCACGTTATACACACAGATATCTGTTCAGATATTGGTCACAGATCTCTTGTTGCAGTGAAATCATGAACACATTGCTCCATTTTGTGGCTGCGTACAATGGAACAATGTGTCCATGATTTCACTGCAACCAGAGATCTGTGACCAATATATCTGTGTGTGTAACGTGGCCTTAAGAGTTTATGAACATCAAAGTATATATATATATATATATATATATATATATATATATATATGCTATTGCGCAAATCTTTTACAAGTACTGGAGAACTGACTGAGTTTACACACCTGAAAGTGGGGTCAAAAAACCCCCCACAGCACAAAGTTCCAAATAGTGCAAACAGATTACAACTATATTTCTACCTCTATCAGACCTCCTTCTGAGGTTTCCACTACATATAAGCAATGTGTGTTTATCAAAAATTGTTTAGGAGAACCTCCCCAACAATTAAGACATACCGTATATACTCGTGTATAAGCCGACCCGTGTATAAGCCGACCCCCCTACTTTTGCCCCCAAAACCTGGGAAAATCTATTGACTCGCGTATAAGCCGAGGGTGGACCCCAGCACAGGTATACAGCCCCCAACAGTGGTATACAGGCCCCAGCAGTATGATATACAGCAGCCCCCAGTGGTATATACAGCAGCTCCCAGTGGTATATACAGCAGCCACAGTGGTATATACAGCAGCCCCATTGGTATATACAGCAGCCCCCAGTGGTATATACAGCAGCCCCAGTGGTATTGCAGCCCCTATATACAGCAACCCCAGTGGTGTATACAGCAGCCCTTATATACAGCAGCCCCAGTGGTATTGCAGCCCCAGTGGTATTGCAGCCCCTATATACAGCAGCCCCAGTGGTATTGCAGCCCCTATATACAGCAGCCCCAGTGGTATTGCAGCCCCAGTGGTGTATACAGCAGCCCCTATATACAGCAGCCCCAGTGGTATTGCAGCCCCAGTGGTATTGCAGCCCCTATATACAGCAGCCCCAGTGGTATTGCAGCCCCAGTGGTGTATACAGCAGCCCCAGTGGTATTGCAGCCACAGTGGTGTATACAGCAGCCCCTATATACAGCAGCCCCAGTGGTATTGCAGCCCCAGTGGTATTGCAGCCCCTATATACAGCAGCCCCATTGGTATTGCAGCCCCAGTGGTGTATACAGCAGCCCCTATATACAGCAGCCCCAGTGGTATTGCAGCCCCAGTGGTGTATACAGCCCCTGTATACAGCAGCCCCAGTGGTATTGCAGCCCCAGTGGTGTATACAGCAGCCCCTATATACAGCAGCCCCAGTGGTATTGCAGCCCCAGTGGTGTATACAGCAGCCCCTATATACAGCAGCCCCAGTGGTATTGCAGCCCCAGTGGTATTGCAGCCCCTATATACAGCAGCCCCAGTGGTATTGCAGCCCCAGTGGTGTATACAGCAGCCCCTATATACAGCAGCCCCAGTGGTATTGCAGCCCCAGTGGTGTATACAGCCCCTGTATACAGCAGCCCCAGTGGTATTGCAGCCCAGTGGTGTATACAGCAGCCCCTATATACAGCAGCCCCAGTGGTATTGCAGCCCCAGTGGTGTATACAGCAGCCCCTATATACAGCAGCCCCAGTGGTATTGCAGCCCCAGTGGTGTATACAGCCCCTATATACAGCAGCCCCAGTGGTATTGCAGCCCCAGTGGTGTATACAGCCCCTATATACAGCAGCCCCAGTGGTATTGCAGCCCCAGTGGTGTATACAGCCCCTATATACAGCAGCCCCAGTGGTATTGCAGCCCCAGTGGTGTATACAGCCCCTATATACAGCAGCCCCAGTGGTATTGCAGCCCCAGTGGTGTATACAGCAGCCCCTATATACAGCAGCCCCAGTGGTATTGCAGCCCCAGTGGTATTGCAGCCCCTATATACAGCAGCCCCACACAAATGCTGGCACACATCCCCCCCCTGTTGTAAGGCCCCCCCCCTGCTGATTACTTACCATCCCTGGTCTTCAGCAGCACCCCGGCGCCGGTCCTCTGTGCTCCGGTCCTCCGCGATCCCGTCCTCTGTGCTCCGCTCCACGGCTGCATTTATTCTGCACACAAAACCACAAAACAAATAGAAATGTAATGATTAAAAAGGCAAAAACTAAGCTAATAGAAGCATTTCTCAACAAATATTTCAACACCACAGATATTCCACACAGATTTAACTAAATTAGGCAAGTAATGTGAAGTAATCTTCTACTCTTTATGCGAGAGCCTTTTGATAAACGACATTCTTAGTTCTTCCTTCAGGTCCAAAGACAAACAGATTTTTGGCTGTTCCAACTCTTGAACAGGCCACATAAAGTTGACCATGAGAAAAGTATGGAGATTGTAAATCAATTCCAACTACTTTCAAAGACTGTCCCTGAGCCTTGTTGATGGACATAGCAAATGCCAGTCAAACAGGAAACAAAAGGCAGCATGTTTCAAATCTCCAACCATTTCCTGTGCCATGGTGGAAGAAATAGCAATTCTCTTAGTGGCAAGTCAGCCTTCTCTCTGCTGAGATGACTCATTGGCCCTTGAGGAAGCAGCTCTTCTTCTGTTATCTGCAAGTCTCGCTTCCCTCTCCTCAGAAAGTTCATTGGCTCTTGAGGAAGCAGCTCTCGTTTTCATGTCTGCATGCCTCGCTTCCCTCTCCTCAGAAAGTTCATTGGCTGTTGAGGAAGCAGTTCTTGTTCTCTTATCTGCAAGCCTCGCTTCCCTCTCCTCAGAAAGTTAATTGACTCTTGAGGAAGCAGCTCTTGTTTTCATGTCTGTATGCCTCGCTTCCCTATCCTCAGAAAGTTCATTGGCTCTTGAGGAAGCAGTTCTTGTTCTCTTATCTGTATGCCTCGCTTCCCTCTCCTCAGAAAGTTCATTGGCCCTTGAGGAAGCAGCTGTGTCAGCCTTGTTTCTCGGTCTTCACATTTTTCATTGGCCCGTAATGCAGCTTTTCTTTTTGCATCAGCTGACAATCGTGCCAAGGAATTCCTTTTCTTATGAGGCATTATTGTGGTAAAAATAGTCTGTAACTGGCAGTTTCTATGTCCTCTCACATAGAAGTAATGTGACTGACATCAGCCTTTCCACCAACACACCCTAACTGACATCCTATTACCTCACACAAGCTTTGTTATATTGAGAATGTCCTTTGTTGCCTATATTAACCAATCAGAGCTCAGATTAATTAACTGTAGCAAAATAGAAGCTGAGCTGTGATTGGTTGCTATTGGCAGCTTGATAAATCCCTAGTCAACAGGAAGCCCTCCCCCCCTGACAGTATATATTAGCTCACACATACACATAATAGACAGGTCATGTGACTGACAGCTGCCGTGTTTCCTATATGGTACATTTGTTGTTCTTGTAGTTTGGCTGCTTATTAATCAGATTTTTATTTTTGAAGGACAATACCAAACTTGTGTGTGTTTTAGGGCGATTATGTGGCGAGGTTGGTGTATGTGGCGAGGTTGGTGTATGTGTGGTGAAATGTATGCTGAGGGTGGTATGTATGTGTGTTCAAGCACATGGTAGTGTGTGGTGCATTTTGTGTGTGAGTTCATATCCCCATTTGTGGTGAGTATCCCTTAGCAACTGAATGGTATATACTCTTTGGCATCATCACTCTCATTCTTTAAGTCCCCTTTGTTCACATCTGGCAGCTGTCAATTTGCCTCCAAAACTTTTCCTTTCACTTTTTCCCCATTATGTAGATAGGGGCAAAATTGTTTGGTGAATTGCAACGCGTGGGGTTAAAATTTTGCCTCACAACATAGCCTATGACGCTCTCAGGGTCCAGACGTGTGACTGGTCAAAATTTTGTGTCTGTAGCTGCGACGGTGCAGATGCCAATCCCGGACATACACACATACATACATACACACACACACACATTCAGCTTTATATATTAGACTAGCTGTACTACCCGGCTACGCCCAGGTTAATAAATAACTGATGTTAGCTATAACAAAATAGAATTTGAATATGTCATATTAATGACATGTAGTAAAATAGAAGCTGAGCTGTGATTGGTTGCTATAGGCAGCCTGATAAATCTCAAGCCAACAGTAAACCCTCCCCCCGGCCGGGCAGTATATGTTACCTCACACATACACATAATAGACAGCTCATGTGACTGACATCTGCCTTAATTCCCTATATGGCGCATGTGTTGCACATTGGCTGTTTTAAATCAGATGTTTATTTTTGGAAATTAAAGATAGCACACGTATGAGGCTAGTTGTGTCAGGTGATTTGTGCACATCTGTGTCTGTCTGTGTGGTGTGTGTGTGCGTGTCCCTGTGGGGTGAGTGCATGAGTGCATGTGTCCCTTTAGGGTGTGTATATTTGTGTGTGTCCCTGTGGGGGGGTCTGTGTGGTGTGTGTGTGTGTGTCTCTGTGTTGTGTGTGTCTCTTTGTGGTGTGTGTGTGTGTGTGTCTCTGTGGGGTGAGTGCATGTGTCCTTATAGGGTGTGTATGTGTGTGTCCCTGTGGGGTATGTCTGTGTTGTGTGTGTGTCTCTGTGTTGTGTGTGTCTCTTTGTGGTCTGTGTGTGTCCTTGTGGGGTGAGTGCATGTATCACTATAGGGTGTGTGTGTGTCCCTGTGGGGGTGTGGGTATCTCTGTGTTGTGTGTGTCTCTTTGTGGTGTGTGTGTGTCCTTGTGGGGTGAGTGCATGTGTCCCTATAGGGTGTGTATGTGTGTGTGTCCCTGTGGGGGGCTGTCTGTGTTGTGTGTGTGTCTCTGTGTTGTGTGTGTCTCTTTGTGGTGTGTGTGTCCCTGTGGGGTGAGTGCATGTGTCGCTATAGGGTGTGTGTATCCCCGTGGGGGGGTATGTGTGTGTGTCTCTGTGTTGTGTGTGTCTCTTTGTGGTGTGTGTGTGTGTTCGGGTGTGTGGTGAGTATCCAATGTTGGGGCTGCACCTTAGCAACTATACACTTGCTGTTACTCTTTGTGAGCGTGTGGTGTGTATTCATGTCCTCGTGCATGGTAAATATCCCATATTGGGGCCCCACCTTAGTGACTATTTGCTGGTATATGCTGTTAGTCTTTGGCACTGTCATTAAGCCCCTCTCATTCACAACTGTCAACTGGTAACTGTCACTTTTTCCCCATTATGTAGATAGGGGCAAAATTGTCTGGTGAACTGGAACGCGCAGGGTTAAAATTTCGCCTCACAATATAGCCTATGACGCGCTCGGGGTCCAGACGTCTGACTGTGCAAAATTTTGTGGCTGTAGTTGGGACGGTGTACATGCCAATCCCGGACATACACACACACACACACACATAGGCACACATTCAGCTTTATATATTAGATTAATACACCATCCCAAAAATACCAATGTACTTCACTTATATGTGTGTTACCTCAGATCACAATTACCATTTACATACCTGCAGGTCATTCCCTTGGAAGAATCAGATTACAAACTTTAACCCTGTGCCTAAGGATATCTTGGTGGGGTAAGAGTCTCTTCTGAGTCACTACTTGTTGTGATTGTCAGGCCTTGCATGTTATATTAGCAGGATCTGATTTGATACTGACCTGATAAGCTGGCTATTTATTCCTTATGTAAATGTTAATTGTGATCTGAAGCAACACACATATAAGTGAAGTACATTGGTATTTTTGGGATGGGGTCATTCCATGTCAAGTGATCCAAAAATGAATATTTTTTTTCCCTGAAGTCCTCAGATTTTTTAAAAATTTTTTCTATATGAAGAACAACTTTAGTTAATTACAAAAAAAAAGTTTTGAATTTTTTTGTTTATCAGTTAATTTTTTACAGATTTTTAAAGTTTTAAAAAAGTGCAAATTTTGGCCTGGTATGGCTTTACATTTTCTATCATATCTCGGGCTAGAAATAAGATAGAGAAACAAAATAAACACCAATCTACTCAGAACTGTGCAGGCTTTCACCAGATATGTCACAAGAGGATCTTTGTTAATATTTTACCCATGTGATCGCAAGCGCAAAAATTTTAAAACGTATTTCCGAAAAATTAGCGCGCTTTAAATACTTCAAAAACTGCCCATGTGTCTGCTAGGCTCTTAGCCACATCTGTACCAAATTTCAAGTTGGGATCGCGATGGGATCATATTTTAAAATATTTTAATATTAATAGCGTCAATGGGTCATTCTATATCAAGTGATCTAAATATGAATATTTTTTTTTACCTGACGTCTTTAGATTTTTTTAATTCTTTTTCTTTATGAAGTACAACTTTAGTTAATTACAAATTAAAAGTTTAGAATTTTTTTCTTCATCAGTTAATTTTTTACAGATTTTTAAAGTTTAAAAAAAAGGGTGAATTTTGGCCTGGTATGACTTTACATTTTTTTATCTCAGGCTAGAAATAAGGTAATGAAGTGGGAGAGGCATAATTTTACTCAGAACGGTAACAGCTTTCATTTGATATGTTACAAGACTATGTTTCTTTATATCAAATTCAAACTATTGACGGGCAATTGTGAAAAAATGACTGATTGTGTTCTTGGTTATATTTGTGCAGAGATTCAACTTGGGACCTGTCAAATTTATATATTTTTTATTTTATGGTTGTATGAGTTATCACAACTTATTGAATAAAACATTTATATGCAACAAAAAAGAAACACAAAAAACAAATGCCATAAGTGCCAGGATAAATACATCTTAATCATCAGAACACAACGCTCAGCATTTTTAACTTGAATGTATTGAACAAACCAAAAGAAGAAAGGTGATCATATCCTCAAGTTTGATTAAACAAGATTAAAAGAACCAAAAATGTTAACCCCTATTTATACATATAAATTTGTTTTCTATTCTATCACTAAACATGTGATTTATGAAGTGTTTAATAAGAATAGTACAGTAGTTAAATCATCGTTCTATAAATTATAAACTAATCAAACAATTAATAGTATGTTTTTAAAGTGGCATTTTATCAATTTGTCCCTTCTAGTGGGTGAAATGTAATCTTGTCCATAAACGCTTACTAGCAATCGCCATTTCCTTGTGTGTCAAAGAGTATGTCCGGCCTGTCACGGTGTTAGGCTCCGCCTGAGTTAATATCTGATTTTTGTGCACTTTTAAAATGTCTGGCTTTCTTGGATACACAAAGGATGGCGCTGGACCAGAAGGATGCAATTAAGTCAATTCTACTTCTTCATTTTCACAATCTTTGGAGAGTACAGTAGCCAGCCACCAGCGCCAATCATATTCATATTTTTTCAAAAGGATTGCAACAGTGTCTATGATAAAATGCTGTTTCTTGAGAAGTAGCAGCCATTGCTGTGTGGGAAAAATACAGTTAATATTAAGTAAGGAAGATAGGTAATAAAAATAAAGATTTACAGTACACTTGAGATAGAACTGTATTACTATAAAGTGAGTTTTAGGGCTAGCGCGCACAGTTTTTTCTGTCTGCAGATACACGCTGCAGTTTTGGCAGCTTGTTTTTCTACCAAGTTTTTACCACATATGCGTTAGTTTTTTTTAATCGCTAGTGAAAAAAATGGCAGCTTTTTTTATATAAATGATAAATGCTGCGTTTATTGCAGCAATTAAAAAGTAGTTCAAGCAGTGATTTACTCACTCTTGAGTGTTTCCAAAAACACTGCATGTGGTGAACCCCATAGAAATCAGTGGGGCTGTTTTTCTGAATGATGATCCCTAAGAATAGCACTGTGTGTATTGGCCCTTAATAATAAAAGCATTAATCTATTAATATATTTACTCACCCATATTTTAGTACACAGCCTTGATGGCTTTGTACAGACTATTGTTTGTTCAGGAGTGAAGATGTCCAGACATGTCAGGACATGAAAGGTCTGAACGAGCTGTCTTACTTCCTGAATGCAGTGGGTAGACACTTAACATGATTGACAGAGCTGCTGGCCTATCATCTGCTCTGCATTCACTGTCTATCCCTGTGCTTTCTCAGGTTGAGCCCTAACAAAGCTTTTTCCTATATGTCCTCTCCTGCTTCTAAGCTGTAACATATCAAAATAATACAGTAATGTCTAAAAATAATGGATTTGATAAATATAGACCCCACGCTTTTAGACCACAGGTTGAACAGATCTGAATTCAAGATTTTTGAATTGACACTATAATAGTTAAATATTTAAAATATGATCCCATCACGATCCCAACTTGAAATTTGGTAAAGATGTGGCTAAGAGCATAAAAGACACATGGGCAGTTTTGGAAAATTTTTATTAAAACGTTTTTTTCGGAAATGTGTTTCAAAATGTTGCGTTTGCATGGGTAAAAAATTAAAATCAACAAATATACTCTTGTGACATATCTGGTGAAAGCCTGGACAGTTCTGAGTAGAATGCTGTTTATTTTGTTTCTCTATCTTATTTCTAGCCCAAGATAAAAAAATGTAAAGTCATACCAGGCCAAAATTCACACTTTTTTTAAACTTTAAAAATCTGTAAAAAATTAACTGATGAAGAAAAAAATTCTAAACTTTTAATTTGTAATTAACTAAAGTAGTACTTCATAAAGGAAAAAAAATAAAAAAAATCTAAAGACGTCAGGTAAAAAAAAATATTCATATTTAGATCACTTGATATGGAATGACCCATTGACGCTATTAATAGTAAAATATTTTAAAATATGATCCCATCGCGATCCCAACTTGAAATTTGGTACAGATGTGGCTAAGAGCAAAGCAGACACATGGGCAGTTTTTGAAGTATTTAAAGCGCGCCGATTTTTCGGAAATGCGTTTTAAAGTTTTGCGCTTGCGATCACATGGGTAAAATATTAACAAAGATCCTCTTGTGACATATCTGGTGAAAGCCTGTATAGTTCTGAGTATAATGGTGTTTATTTTGTCTCTCTATCTTATTCCTAGCCTTAGTTATGAGGAGAAACGTAAAGGCAGGCAACAGCGAAATTCGCACTTTTTCCCGAACTTTGAAAATCATTTTTAAAAAAAATAAATTTTTTAAAAAAAAATTTTCTCTTCACATTTTGCATTGTCTAACATGCTATTATCAAATAACAAAATCTCAAAAGAATTAAAAATATAGAGGTAATAATCATTGGTTCACTTGACATGGAATGACCCGATGGTGTATTAACTATAAACATATTTCCAATTTTTTTGTATATGTATGTCTTAATTGTTGGGGAGGTTCTCCTAAACAATTCTTGATAAACACACATTGCTTTTACGTAGTGGAAACCTCAGAAGGAGGTCTGATTGAGGTAGAAATATAGTTGTAATCTGTTTGCACCCTATGGAACTTTGTGCTGTGGGGGTTTTCTTGACCTCATTTTTAGCAGTGTAAAATCAGTCAGTTCTCCTGTACTTGTATGAAATTTACGCAATAGCATATTTTTAAATAGACTGTGGCCTTAATGGACTGTGACCCATTATCTTGATGGCCTGTTCCACATTTTATTGGACTTTCCTGATCCTTGTGGGATTATTTACTGTCCATATGTATATATGTATGTTTAGACTTATTATGAATAGTCTGTGCAAAGTGCCTATTTTAAAAAAATCAGGGTTTATGTAACATAAATCTGAAAAATTACATCATGCACCAGCATGTGATTTTTTGAAACTTTGCAACAATGAAGCTTTTTAACTTCCATCCTTGTGTGTTGGACTGTTTGTGCAAACTAAGGAGTGATTTCATTCTCCCGTACAAATGTTGGAGAGCAAGCCGCAGACCTCTGGCCTGAAGGTTTGAGGTATGGAAAGGTTTATTTAGCATTGCAAAAAGTGTTGGTATTAGTATCTGTGTAGGTGATTAAATTACCACCTGTACAATGATATAGAAATCCTGAAAACTTGCAGCATTTGCAAGGACTGGAGTTGCTCACCCTAGCCCTAGAAGTCTCTGTGGAGGTAGCCAGAGGACAAGAGTTATTGTTGAGCCCTCCCACCATAACTGCAGCTCACCCTGGACCCTCTTACAAGGATATAAGGGTTCACATTCACAGAAAGTATATAATAATAATAATAATAATAATAATAATAAAAATAATAATAATAATAATTTGAAAAAGAAACAGGGTATGGACCCCCATTTTCGATTTCCAGTCAAGGTAAAGCCAACAGCTGGGGTCTGGTACTCTCAGGCGGGAAGGCTCATCTTTCATTGGCTATCACCACCCTAAAGATAGCATAATGCAGCCGCCCCAGCACTGGTTCCTCCATCAGATGTGCCAATCCTGGTGCTTCACCATGGCTCTTCCCGCTGCCCTGGTGTGGTGGCAGTAGGGATAATAGGAGGGTTAATAAGAGATAATTATTAGCTGTCATCAACCCCTGGACTGGTAATATTGAGATGTCTATGGTACCACCACATTACCAATCCAGTGAGAAGATAGTTAAACAAAACAGACACAGAGAAATTTTTTACTAGTAATAAAATGCAAGGAGAAAATTCCTTTATTGTTAAGAAAACACAGTCAATCCACTGTCACCAAGTTATTAAACCCAAACATACCCTCCAACAATAATACACAGTGATGTCCAAGCACAGCTACTTTAAGTGAGCGGAGACCATTACAGCGTCTGCACATCACAGCAGCTTCCTCTCACTGACAGCCATTGAGCAGTTACGCTATATTTCATCTGCGGTCACACCTGAGTTACCATGGTGACCATGACAGCTGTTACCATGGTGACCTAATATGAACTCTCTGACATCACTGCCTACAGTGTGGTTCAGTATGACGCTGGAGTCACAGTGGGCAGCTGCATGCTCTTGTCATAGTGATGTAGCTGTGCTAAGTGTACTTTAGTGGATATCATGCTGTGTGTATTAATGTTGGAGCTGGTTATGTTTACGCTTACTAAATGGGTGAAAGCATGCTGCCTGTATTTTATTTCTAATAAAGGATTTTTCTCTGCATCTCTGTTTTTTTAACTATTTACTCACCTGATTGGTAAAGTGAGGATATCATAGATGCCTCAACATTACCAATCCAAGGGTTGATGACAGCTGAAAATGCTCATCTGTCATTAACCCCTTCTATAATCCCATTTGCCACTGCACCAGGACAGCAGGAAAAACTGGGATGAAACACCAGGATATGGTGCTTCTAATGAAAACACCATATTTTGGAGCAGCTGCTTTTGTTACTCTGCAGTGGGGCAACAACTATGTGCCACCCCAGAGTGAGAACACCAACCCTCAGCCATGCACTTTATCTTGGCTGGTATCAAAATTGGGGGGACCCAGAGCCAATTTTTTCCATTATTTATTTATTTTTACAGTAATCTGACATCAGTTTGTTTGCCATACTGGCAACCAATCACAGATGCCAGCAGAGAGGGTGGACGGGGATAAGTCTGACTTTAACTAATCAAAGTGTGGAAGAAGTCAATATATCTGAGGTTCATGAGTAGGCCCAGAAGCAGGGTGACAACAGCACTGAAGCTTAGAAAATAATAGTCTAGGTAGCTAATGGCTGTGCCAAAACAGCAGGACTCCACTGTAAAATGGTTTGAGCTGTGTTTGGTAGCCTTTGGGCCTCTTTGAAGGTGTTTTCTATGCCCTTGATTTTGCCTCCCATTGATTTCAATGAGGTTCTGAAGTTTGGTGAACTGTTTGTCGATCTGTTAGTTGAACATATGCCCAATTCAGCAAACCAAACAGTACCTAGACTTCAAAAGTTTCATTCATCTATATCCACTTAATATCTACCCAGGTTCAGTCACTGAGCTCATGTGAATAGTACAAGATGCTGAGCTTAGTGATAGGCTGCAATGCTGTAGATGTGATATCACCATGCACAATCCTCAGAGTGCTAGAAACCCCTTAAAGGTAAAAAAAAAATCAGTCATTACTGACCCCCCCGGTCTCCTCACTCGTTGCTTAAGGGGCAGCGGTTCTGGGCTCCACTAGCACCAAACCCCCCCCCCCCCCGGTCATCAGCTGCGGCTCAGGCGGCAATGGGGCTTGGTGCACCCCTGGATAGGATGTTTAGATCGTGAGACCCAATAGAGAGTGTTTTGCAAATGTATGTAAAGTGCTATGGAAGTAATAGCACTATATAAATGAATAAATATTATTATATTATCTACCTCCAAAGCAGGTGTAATTGCACATTATGATTAAGCTATCGGATAGCAGAAAGCCAATATACTGCTCTTGCACAGGGGCCCACTTCTGTCTGTGTATGCTTTTGATGGACATGGTCACGCATCTAGTGTGCCTCCAGCCTAAAGGTAAGTGTCTCAATTTTTGTATTCTTGCTTAAAGGGAACCTGACAGCTCATTCTACCCCCCTCTGCTACCACTACCTGTCCCTGCACCTTCCTGGCTGATCCCTAACCATCCCTGTCTCACCTAAAACTACACTATAAAGTTTAAAAAATGACTTATATACTTACATGTAGTCTGCATCTGTATACTGGACTGTTCCGGGGCTCCATTCTCACCTCCTTGCTTGCTTTCAGCACTACCCGCTGGGCATCATCATTCGTTATTCTGTTCCTCCTCTATTTGAAATTCCCACCTCGTCTTCTACGGTAAAGCGCAAGAAGAAACATCAAATCCGACCATATGCATTTTGGGGGCTGATCACGTGGTACGGATTGGCTCCGGCGCATGCGCAGAGCACATATTGAAGCTGAACCGGTGATGTCATAAACCCCCATAATGCACTGGGTGAGATAAGACATTTTGGCAGGAGCTTCACAGTAGAAGAAGTGGCTGAAATTTCAAATAGAGGAGGAACAGAAGAACGAATGAGGTGTGCTGAAAGCAAGCGAGGAGGAGAGAATGGAGCCCCAAAGTCTGCCCAGTCCAGTCTACGGATGCAGACTACATATAAGTAGTTATTTTCTTAAACTTTATAGTACAGTTTTAGGTGAGACAGGGATGGTTAAGGTTTAGCTAGGAAGGTGCAGGGGCAGGTAGTTAGTGGTAGCAGAGGGGGGAAGAACGAGCTGTCAGGTTCCCTTTAAAAGTCATTCCACAACTTTTCTTATTATTGCAAGTACCTTTGTACATGTATTGAAAAATCTCAAAATAAAAGTGAGTTAAATGGAAACTACAGCCACATTTTATAAGGACACTCTCACAGAATTCTATTAAGCTGTATATATGTCCTCAATCCCCTTTGCAGACCTTTTATCAAGGCCCTATTCGAAGGGCATCTCTGGTCTTGATCTGGTGTCTGCTTTCTTCCTGCAATTGCTGTCCTTCTGCTTTTTTCATGTGCATGATGTGTTCCACCCTGTATGGTTTCCTAATTATGCTCTTGCATAGGCGTACTTCACTCCACTCTGCTTAGTGCAGACCAAAGTACTGCAGTGAGCATGCTCTAGCTTTACTTCCGGGTTATCTTTAGCCCTTCCCAGATCATGTGCATTACAATACTTTGCCCTAAAATGTTGTAAAACTAGCCTAAAAGGTGGTGGCCATACTTTATATTGGGAAACCTTTTTTTACAAAAACATATCTACTAAGTACCCTGTTTTTAATTAGCACTTCCTTTATACTTATATATTTATGGCAAGGCATCTTTGCAGTTTTGTATATAGTTTTTTTTCTCAGTTTTTTTCTGTTTGGAGGTTACTGTAAACATGCTTTCACCTGCATGTACACTAATGTTTGCTTCAGCTAACTTTTTTGTGCTTTATATTGGGAAAATGTGGTGACAGGTTCCCTTTAATATGGTCACATTTTCCATGTAAGGCCATCTTGTCTATTAATACTTTTCTGTACATGTCAATGGAATGAACAAATAGTTATTAGTGTGTGTTATTCTAGCTTTCTAGTAAAGATTTTGTAGCCTATACCTTTATGTCTACCATGCAGGTGCCAATTCTTTTTTGGGGAATTTTTTATTTCTATTTTTTGTTATCTTTGTTGCTTTTTTATGATACAACACAATGATTACAAGAAAGAGCAAGCGAGATTCCATAAAGCAACTACCAATAAAATTCAGCAGATATTCAAGAAAATATTCCTGCAGCTTATCAAAAGAAAAATATAAGAGAAATAAAACTCTTGATTATTGGAGGAACATATTTTCCTAGATGTCTTGTCAGTAATCTCGCTGAAGGACAGTCAACTTATTTAAGGCTTCTTGCACTGAAGTTTTCCACTCAGCAAAACCATATACAATATTAAAGTGAAAATGTCATTTCATTGAAAAAAAGAAACAAAACAATACTGCACTGGTTATTAATAGTGGGTCACATAGCAGCTAAGATAATGTTTTTTGTGCCATATAACTTGTTTTGTCAACATTTTTGTGCACTTTTAAAAACTGCATTTTAGGGCTGTGTGGGGGTGGCCAGCAGCTGATAACAATGAGCAGTGCGATGTGCTAGCAGAGAAGGGACCAGATCAGAGATTCTGAGCTGTGTGGGGAGTCAGTTGAGAAGGAGCCAGATGACAGATCAGATAAGCTTCTGCCAAGGAAAGGGCAGAGGAGTTTGCACTGACCCTGACATTCTGACATTGCTCAGCACTGTGCTGTATCCTAAGGTAATCTGATACACTTGCACCCTTGCGGATCCAGTCACCACAGAGGTATTGCATCCCT
Organism: Allobates femoralis; assembly: GCA_033576535.1. Taxonomy (NCBI): domain Eukaryota; kingdom Metazoa; phylum Chordata; class Amphibia; order Anura; family Aromobatidae; genus Allobates; species Allobates femoralis. The sequence goes on from JARQOC010000005.1 coordinate 117,455,167, forward strand.
GTTAGGGTGTAGTATCCCACTCACTGGTAATGGGGGGTACAGACTGGTACCGGGACACCCAGATCACACAAGGAATGATTGTAGTGGGGTTGGGAGGTGAAGGAAGTAGTTAGAGGGAGCACTTGGTGAGGAGTGGGGCCAGGAAGAACACACATAGATGACGTGGGACATGTGACAAAGGGTATAAAAATAGCGAGAAACATCTAGAATGTAGGAGACTACGGTGAGAAGAAAGACAGTTGAACAGAGGTGGAGAGTGACCTGCTGTGGAGAGGTGGTAGAACAGCTAAGGAAAGGCCATTGAACACCAAGGAAGGAAGCTAGAGAAAATACACCTGAGAAGTGTCTAGAGGACTGGAGCAAGTGGGAGCTCGTCCTACAGCCGAACCTTAGAGCAGAACATCACCCAAGTGGCTCCAGGAGGAAGAGGGAGTCCCAGAGGCACGGGAAGTGAGCAATCCACCCATGGGCCTCATATCCATTGTCAGGCCCAGGCAAGTGGTGGGACTAGGCCGCAAGGAGCACCGAGAACCCAAAAGACTAGTGTAGAAGACCAGGCTCAACTAGCATCTCGGAGACTGTGTGACACTTTCATGGTGACACGATCGACAACTGCACACATCTGCTGAAAAGGTGACAACCATAAGGCTGAGGGGAGACACTGCAGGTTAACCCCTAGGAAAAACCCAAAGTCACTGACTCAGAGCTTTGTGTGGCGAGGTGCAAGGCAGGACAGGCGAGGAAAGCGCTGTGTGAGATGACCTGGAAAGGACAGCGAAGGGGTGCTGATTACATACCATCCTACTAGCAGTAAGTAGCTGGATCCCTGCCTCCAGGAACCCAGTGCTCAGCGGGCTGTTGCGCAAAGACTGTGAGTAAAAGAACTAAAGACTGCAGCCCACTTTGTCTATGAACTTTCTTTACCGTTCCAAAGCACCAGAAACATAACTACCAACTCACTCAGGTACCTTTGGGTCTCCTTAGGGGTCATCCCTACCTGTAGAGGGCTTAAGAACATTGCTGCCTCCCAACCATGGGCCCCTAGGAAGACTGTAGCGGCAACCTGTGGGTAGTGTCATGTATAAATTAACAAGTATCCCCCGGTCCAGTCATCCCTGCCCAGAATTAACCCTCCACGCCAGATCCCTATCCCTAAGAGAGAGAGACACCCACATCAAACTTTTAATGACACCGCCAGGGTCACAAAGCCGGGTCTCGGTCCCTGTGATCCCCGTGATGAAGCCTCAAGAAAGCCGGTTACCAGTATCCTAAGGCCCTGGAGGGGCGTATCACACTGTCACCTCATCAAATGCAGTCAGGAGTGTGGACACTGTGTAGGCCTCACCCCCTCCCTTATATGATTATATGGCCGTATTCAGAGTATAGACGGATCTAACTAATAATGAACATATGTCTGCTTCAGACACAGCCTTGAGAGGACATTTTATGGAAGGTTTATGATTGTTTTTTCACCAGATTTCACTTATAAGGTATATTTGAAAGTTTATTAAAATCTCTTTCTCCACATTAGTATTAAATAAAAATTTAAACAGCGGTTACACATTAAATATTTCACGTTGTCTTATCAAACATGAACACAATGAAAGGTATATATGGAATCCTACTTGAAGCTCTTTTACAAGGCAATTATATTTTATGTTCATTCATTGGTTATTTAGACAAAATGACAAATGAGAAAATTCATACATGCTCAGAGGCATATAATAGCAGGATTTCAAGTTTTACCCTACCCCATTAACATAATTTCCTTGAGTTTTGGAACTTGCCTGGATCTTGACTAGCATAATGCAGGCTTTTCATTACTTTCACACATACTTTATTTTACAGTGGAAAGACAGTTTTTATAAAAGTAATTGTGGAGAAACATTTTTTTCCTACCGCTCTGAAGTAAACTAATTAAGTCCATGTTGCAATAACGACACATTTACATTTTTTTTTTACACCCCGGCACAAATTAGAAATATTTCCACTCGTATCAGATTGTCTTTATTGTACATTCCGAATCTTAACATTCAATCTGATCAATCTAGATTAAAAATAAAACAATTCCCTCACTTGTGTATAATGTTTCATATGCGCCGAAGCAGTATGTAAACAGAGTATTTGGCATTTTTATTAGGATGTGGAACTCAGTCATTTCCTTTGCAACAACATCTCATAAACTATTTTGACAGTCTAATAAACTATAAAAAGCTGTGGTAAAAACTGGCTCAGAATGTTATAACCGTACAAAATGGAAAGAGCAAGAAAAAACATCTATCACTGGGATTATTATCACTGTTGTCATAGCAACTTAGTTGCAAAGGCAATATCTCCATGGTTCTGCTGTTTGTTATCATCCTTCTTGATTTTACATCATTGAAATTGTAGTAATTACACTCTGCCTGATGAAAAATGCATGCTGTCATGGCAACTAAGTCAAATATTCTTAATCATTTCACCTCTTCAATCTAAAATATAATTGTTTGTCAGTAAAATAGGTTAGACTGAAGGCTTCTACAGAATTATGATTGCCTTAAGTGTTTCAAAAATGTACTCTTAAGTTTAAAGCTTTAAGATAAAACACAGTAATGGCCCCATACACAAAACAAAGGCTTTTCAGAAAAGAAATCAGCCTTTGAAAACACTTGTGCTCCAAAAAATTTGAGGGATTATACTCTAAACATTTCTATAATTGCGCTTAAATATTTATGTTTGACTTGCTATTGTGTCTCGTCTCATGAGAAGAGGAGCACTAAAACATGTTAACATTACAACAAGTATTTTCATAATCCAACCCATAAAAACATTTACAATAAAGACATAGGTATCGGTGGCTACAGATGTCTTGTGCTTTCCTTTATTAAAATTCCGGACACTAACTATAACCAGTTATTATTAGAGATGAGCGATGTTCGATTCGAAATGTTCGCCAATCTCAGATTCGACCTGTTTTGGGCGGTGTTCGAGTGATTCGTCGAACTCGAACAATTTGCATCAAATTCGGAAGTTCTAGGTTATGTTCGAAAACGATTAGACTCCTCCAGCACATAGACAGGCTTCCCCCGTAGGTATACAGGCAGAGCGGGAGGTCACGTGGTGCCGCTCATTTGCTATTCATGATATGCACTGCATCCTCCCGTCCATCAGCGGGGGGATGCAGTGCATATCCCGTAATACAGGCTCCCCCCGTATGTATACAGGCTCCCCCAGCATAAATACAGGCTCCATCGTAGGTATACAGGCCCCCCCTCACAGTTTTGCAGCCCCCCTCCTCGCAGTGTTCCCCTCTGCTCCCCCGTCCTCCTATGTGCTCCCCTGTGTCTCTCCTCTGCTCCCCCTCTCCTCCTCCTCCTCCATTCTTCTCACCTGTCCTCGCTCCTGCACGACCCGTACGCTCCCGGTGGGTGTCCGGTCTCTGCAGCGTCTCCGGTCCCAGCACGTCTCTCCTGCGATGTGCTGCCAGGACCTGGCGTGATGTCATAATCACATCACAGCCGGTTACCTAGTGACCGGCAGTAATTACACTGCCGGTTACTGGTTGATGGCTGTCATGTGATTGACATCATGCCAGGTCCTGTAGAACAGAGGATAGGTGAGGATGACCTGCTTTGTTATTTTTAACCCCTGAACTCCAGAGGAGTGCATGAATGGATGGGTGTGTATGTATGTATGTGTGTGTATGTGTGTATGTATGTTTGTATGTATGTGTGTGTATATATGTGTGTATGTATGTGTGTATATATGTGTGTATGTATGTGTGTATGTGTGTATGTATGTGGGTATGTATGTATGTGTGTATGTGTATGTGTGTATGTATGTATGTGTGTATGTATGTGTGTGAATGTATGTATGTATGTGTATATGTGTGTGTATGTATGTGTGTATGTATGTGTGTATGTGTGTGTATGTATGTGTATGTATGTATGTGTGTATGTATGTGTATGTATGTGTGTGTATGTGTGTGCATATGTATGTATGTGTGTGTATGTAGTTATGTATGTGTGTGTATGTATTTATGTATGTGTGTGTATGTATGTATGTGTGTATGTATGTGTGTGTGTGTATGTATGTATGTGTGTGTATGTGTGTGTATATGTATGTATGTGTGTATGTATGTATGTGTGTGCATGTATGTATGTATGTATGTATGTGTGTGTATGTGTGTATGTATGTATGGATTCATGGATGAATGGGTGTGAGTGTGCGTGGATGTGAGCTTGCATGGATGTGAGCGTGCGTGGATGTGAGCGTGCGTGGATGTGTGCTTGCGTGGATGTGAGCGTGCGTGGATGTGAGCGTGCGTGGATGTGAGCTTGCGTGGATGTGAGCGTGCGTGGATGTGTGCGTGCGTGGATGTGTGACACCGGGACTCCCGGTGTCGCAGCTATCTGCTGACAGGGCCTGCTGTGACGTCACATCACGATCGGCGGTCTTGTGACGTCCTGTCAGCAGATAGCTGCGACGCCGGGAGGACACTGGGACCCTGCGGGACCCTGCCGACCTCCCTGAAGATAATTTATTCACTGCTCTGCCGGTGCCCACGTCAAATTTTTTCTGAAAAATCCATAAAACAATATAAATAAAAGGGACTGCCTCTTTATTAACCCTTCCACCATGGCCAAGGGGTTAATAAAGATGCTGTCCCTTTTATTTATATTGTTTTATGGATTTTTCAGAAAATTAATTGACATGGGCTTCGCCATATTTTTGTAACCAGCCAGATCCAGCAGGCAGCAACGGGCTGCCCCCAACCCCCAGGTGCCTATTTGTACCTGGCCAGACACAAGAATATAGGGGAGCCCTTTTTTTTTATTATTTCATGAATTTCATGAAATAATAAAAAAAAACTGCGTGGGGCTCCGCGCAATTTCTATGTCTAGCCAGGTACAGCTAAGCAGCTGGGGGCTGGAATCCGTAGCGCAGGGATGCCCAAGCGTTCTGGGCACCCCCCGCTGCGAATTGCAGCCCGCAGCTGCCCCAGAAGAAGGCGTATACATTGAAGCGCCATCTTCAGGCGCTGAACCCCGCTCTTGCAGTGGCCCTGGTGCGGTAACTCACTGGGTAATAAAGGGGTTAGGGCCAGCTTTTTATTATCAGCTGGCCCTAAGCCCGAAATTTATGGCGGTCACGCCAATATTAGACATGACCGCCATGAATTTCCAGTAATTAATAGAAAAAAAACACAACACAGAGAAAAAATAATTTTATTAGAAATAAAACAGAACACAATTAGGGACTCCAACTTTATTTAAAAAATCCTCTTCCGTCCGACGTAGTCCACAACGAAGGTCCCACGACGATCGCCTCCGACGTAGTCCATAAACGGAATCTTCACTGCCACATCCCTCTGCATAGACTCACGTCTATGCAGAGGGAGAGCAGACTGCAAAATGACTTTCACAGTCAGGGTTCACCTCAGGTGAACCCTACTGTGACAGCCCATTCACTGCTCTGCCGGCGGGAGCACCGGCAGAGCAGTGAATAAATTATCTTCAGGGAGGTCGGCAGGTTCCCGCAGGGTCCCGCAGGGTCCCAGTGTCCTCCCGGCATCGCAGCTATCTGCTGACAGGACGTCACATGACCGCCGATCATGTGACTGTGACGTCGTAGCAGGCCCTGTCAGCAGATAGCTGCAACACCGGGAATCCCGGTGTCACACATCCACGCACGCACACATCCATACACGCTCACATCCACGCAGGCTCACATCCACGCACGCACACATTCACGCATGCTCACATCCACGCACGCTCACATCCACGCATGCTCACATCCACGCACGCTCACATCCACGCAAGCACACATCCACGCACGCTCACATCCATCCATCTATGAATCCATCCATCCATACATACATACACACATACACACACATACATACATACACATACATACATACACACACATAATAATAATAATAATAATAATAATAATAATAAAGCTTTATTTATATAGCGCCAACATATTCCGCAGCGCTTTACAATGTAGGGTTAGCGTACAGAAAATATACAGTAAGTAATTACAATAGAGAACAAATAGAGTACAATCATTGGATACAAAAACAATAGGCATAGAATCAATGTGGAAAAAAAAATACAATAAATAAAGCAAGAAATGAAGGTGACCCTGCTCAAAAGAGCTTACAATCTACAACGGGATAGGGGTTGTACAAGGTGCCGGGGCTTACTGCACTGGTGGTCCAGGCATCTTGAGGAAATGGGGTATAGGGCTAAGCTTACATGAATGGTCATCAGTCTGTGTAGACCTTTATGGTTTGGTGGAGTTTGTAGAAGAATAATGTCCAGAGGATAGCCCATTCACTGTCTACAGTACAATGGACATGTTAGGGAGTATGATAGGCCGCCTTAAAAAGATGCGTCTTTAGGGATCGTCTGAAGCCATGCAAGTTGTGGATAGTCCTGATTTCTTTGGGTAAAGCATTCCAGAGGTTTGGTGCAGCTCTGGAAAAGTCTTGGAGCCGGGAGTGGGAGGATCGGATTAGTGCAGATGTTAGTTGAAGGTCATTTGAGGAACGTAGAGAGCGGGTGGGGTGATAGACAGAGATGAGGGAGGAGAGGTAGGGGGGAGCTGCACTGTGAAGAGCTTTGTGGGTGAGAACAAGCAATTTGAATTTGATCCTGTAGTATACGGGCAGCCAGTGCAATGACTGGCACAGAGCAGAGGCATCTGAGTAACGATTGGCCAGATGGGTGATCCTGGCTGCTGCATTAAGGATGGACTGGAGAGGAGAAAGTCTGGTGAGGGGGAGGCCGCTTAATAGAGAGTTGCAATAGTCAAGGCGGGAATGGATTAGGGCCACGGTGAGGGTTTTTGTTGTTTCCAGGGTGAGAAAGGGGCGGACTCTAGAGATATTCTTCAGGTGTAAGCGACAGGAGCGGACGAGAGATTGCGTGTGGGAGGAGAAGGAGAGATCGGTGTCAAATATAACACCCAGACAGCGAGCTTGCTGTCTAGGCGTTATCGTGGTGCCGCACACTGAGAGAGAGATGTCCGATTTAGGGAGGTTAGTGGATGGGGGGAGCAGAAGAAGTTCAGTTTTGGAAAGGTTTAGTTTCAAATAGAGAGTGGACATGATATTGGAAACTGCAGCTAGACAGTCATTGGTGTTCTTTACTACCGCAGGGGTAAGGTCAGAGGCTGAAGTGTATAGTTGAGTGTCATCAGCATAAAGATGGTACTGGAAGCCAAATCTGCTGATGGTCTGTCCAATCGGGGCCGTGTAGAGAGAGAAGAGGAGAGGGCCAAGGACTGAACCCTGAGGGACCCCAATAGTGAGGGGAAGAGGGGGGGAAGTGGAGCCAGCAAAAGATACACTGAAAGAGCGGTCAGAAAGATAGGAGGAGAGCCAGGAGAGAGCAGTGTCCTTTATGCCAATGGAGTGCAGCATAGAGAGTAGGAGCTGATGGTCGACAGTGTCAAAAGCTGCAGAGAGATCAAGGAGAATAAGCAGAGAGTGGTCACCATTACGTTTTGCTGTCAGAAGGTCATTGGTCACTTTGATGAGGGCAGTTTCTGTGGAGTGAAGGGGGCGGAAACCAGACTGTAATGGATCTAGAAGAGAGTGAGCGGAGAGGTAACGGGTGAGGCGGGAATAGACCAGGCGCTCCAAGAGTTTAGAGATGAAAGGGAGATTGGAGACTGGTCTGTAGTTATTTGTGCAGGTTGGGTCGAGAGTGGTTTTCTTTAATAATGGAGTAATGATCGAGTGTTTGAAGGAGGAGGGGAAAATGCCAGAAGAGAGGGAGAGATTGAAGATTTTGGTTAGATGAGTGGTGACGACTGGAGAGAGGGACTGGAGCAGGTGTGAGGGAATGGGGTCGGTAGTGCATGTGGTGGGACGAGAGGAAGATAGGAGCCTGGAGACTTCTTCTTCTGTGACTGGGTCAAATGTGGAAAGTGAACCGGAGGGGATGTGAGGAAGAATGGGGGTGGCAGTGCTTGGAGGCTGAGAGCTGATTTCCTGGCGGATGTTGTCTATTTTATCCATGAAGTAGGAAGCCAGGTCATCAGCACAGAGGTCGGTGATGGGGGCCTGCACTTTCGGACTGAGGAGAGAGTGAAAGGTGTCAAAGAGTTTTTTTGGATTGTTGGATAGTGAGGAGACCAGGGTGGTGAAGTAGGTCTGTTTGGCAAGGTGAAGGGCAGAGTTGTAGGTTTTGAGCATGAATTTATAGTGGATGAAGTCTCCTGGTGAGCGAGTTTTCCTCCATAGGCGTTCAGCACTCCTGGAGCATCGCTGGAGGAATCGGGTTTGTGATGTGAGCCAGGGCTGTTTTGTTCTCTGTTTGGAGGTTCTG
>JARQOC010000005.1:117468487-117488972 GCA_033576535.1 Allobates femoralis
CGATGGCGGCATTACACGCCACAATATCGCCCTGAAGCTAAGGCGATGTGTCGCTCCGGAAATCACCTCACCCACAGCGGAACCAATCCTGCCTAATTCCATCGCCGCTTCACATGCCGCAATCTCAAAGGCAATGTGGGCGTACATGTTCAGCGCGGCGAGGAGATAGGTGTGCCATAGTGGTTTACAGCGCACCCCATACACGCTCATTGGACAACTCAACTGCATTTCGATTGGTCAGCCTGCTCTGGAAGGCTGGCTAATACATGATGCAATTTTTCTATCGGAGTTTGTCACAAATACACGCTCATGTCATCAATTGTGGCTCCTGCCACCATCCATTTTGCGGCACACAATAGATCAAGCAAACACATCATCATTACAAACTACATACACCAGGACTACTACAGTACACAAGAACGATCCGTAATGCAAATATGGATTAAACGCTATGTACAGCCATATCACAAATCATGTGTGAACATCAGTACATACTTAATGACTCTGGGCAGCAAGCATGCCGTAGCTCGGTCGTTAGTGGTTTTTATGTGGTAAGCATCCAATCACAGAGCATCTGCGTCATCTAATTCACATAGCCACCTTGGCGTTGCCAGGTGTGACTACTGATTAGGCACCTGTGCTGCTTGCTGATTGGTAATGTTGTGTTGAAAAAGTGGCCAGCTGGTCCGCCACCCATGCTCCTTCTTCAATGTGCATTGTTCTAGTAGCGTCTCATCATCAGAACTCTGTTGAATAGACGGTATGTCGGTGGATATGCTATTGTGCTTCTCGTGTATGGTATCTTATTTTCAGCTTCCGAGCCATATTTTGCCAGATGTATGCGCGGGTTATGTACAGCTTCTCATAGCGTCATGTAGATGTGGGGTTTACGACGCCTATGCATCGTTAACCCCCTCCGTGTCCTGTTTCACATATAATGATCCTTGCCACCAATGACATGACAATGTGTCATACAGCACTACATCGTTCCATAAATATGTGCTGAGGTCATTCCTGTGTCAAAATTTTGTGTGGTATGCCATGTGTGCCATTTCAACATTATACAGCTTAGTAACGTTGCCTGCCCAGGCCCTAAACACATATGCCCGTGTCATGTGCAGCATGTCACATCTGTGTACACATATTAAAGCCATTAATGCTTCTGAAATACACAAGCTAACTACCAGACCACCTGTCATTGCTAGTGTTGGACATGGATTGCCCTCACAGAGTAGGGTGTGACCTGATATGTACATGTATGTGTTTTGCTAACACAAAATGTTGTTTTTTGGCAGATGGCTGAGGGTCCTGATTTTGTGCATGAACTCCATATGGACCATGAATGCCTGTGGCGGTTTGCGTCACCCAACTACAAGAACAGGGCGGCGATGGCTGTGGCTTACGGGCACCTTGTCGAGCTGACAAACCGGCTCGACCAAAATAAGACCTGGACGGTGCCAATGGGGGTGGAAAAAATCAAGCGGCTGCGCACCGTGTTACCAAAAGAACATAAGAAGGTGTGGATGGCTCGGTGTGGGGCTGGAGCTGAGGAGGTCCCTAAGTCACATCTGTGGTATTATGACCTCCTCACCTGAACCCTGGGCCAGGAGGCTTCTCGCCCAACATGGTGCAGCATCCGCCTTGGCCAACCACCTTCAGCCACAAGCCAAGAGCCTGCCCCTTCACAGGAGGTGCGTAATTGTTGTTTTGGTACCTATGTCCACACCTTGGTGGTTGCACTGATGTGTGGGTTGGTGGACATGTAGAAGGCACAATCATGTTGGACTTTCACCATTCTTCTGTGTGTTCTGCTGTGTGTTGGCTCATGGCTGTTGGTACTGATTGTGCTGTGTTATGTTGGGGCTCTTGGCATATCAATTTGGAGCCTCAGGTAAGTACAAAGCAACGGTCGACTTCTTTCTTCCTCTCTGTTTCCAACCCTGCTACTGTTGATTTTGGTGTTTGGCATGCTCAGAAATGCGCCATCTGGTGCTGTGTGGTTGGTTGTGGTATTTGATGTCAGTACATTGCTACTCTTGTTAACTTTTATATTTCTATGTTTGGTTTACAGTGCCCTTGTGAGTCTATCTCCAGTGCAGAGGACCCACCCGCTAGCCAGGCTCCACCATCATCATCTTTGGGGGAGCAGGTGCCTGATCCCAGTGGTGGGGGGCCGTGCCCTGGGCTCAGCTCAGGCATACAATGGCACTGAACACCTGCCCCACCCAACACTAATCTGGGTACCTGGGCAAAATGGGTCCTACTGGACAGAGAGAGGACCCCCGCCACTTCAATCGGACACATGACCAGTGAGTGGGTGTGCCGCATGGAGCCAGAACAATGTGCCATCACTGAGAAGGCCATCATTTGAGTCCTGGGAGGGGGCATGGGTGGGGCACTGAGGTGTGGTGGTTACATCGCTATTTCTAAGAAAACACCAGTGCCCCCTGCGTCCCAACAACACATAGCTAGAGCTCGCCAAAATCAGGATCCTCCACGTCTCCCACGAACACTTCACCACAGAAGGACCCCCAATGTGTGGGAGTACAGGGATGAGGGGGTGGAGACATTGTCTGATCCAGGACGAAGAAGCAAGACGCTACTAGGCAATGCACTACATTGCGTACTGTTTTTTTGTTATTTTTTAAACTAAAACCCAAGTGTGTTGGTTTTGATATTTTGGGTTAATAAAGCAGATTTTTATTTGCCATACCTACGTCCACATATGTCTCAGGGTCAGCAGTATGGTTGTGTGTGTAGTGTGTTGTGGGTGTAATGGTGATGTTTGTGTGGCAGAAGGAGAGGCCTCATGTTCACAATAACATAGTTGGGTCACTGTAGCAGACAGGTGCCTATCCCTAGGTGACTTGTGTGAGTATTGAGAGATTGCGAGTCTTCTCTGGCCGACATTGGCGAGTATGTTTGGGTCTGTGTGTTTGTTCATGTGGGTGTGATATTGGAGATATTGATGTAAAATAGGGCTTCATCCGTGTAGAAATGGTACTGTATGGTAAGATCTTTATCATGTCACACTGCACACCTACGCAAATTATTTAGCCATGTGTTGTGTTTTCAAATTTCACCTCCCAAAGGTGTCCCTGTGTGTGCTGAGACAAGGGATCAGACAGTATTTTGGTTTGCACTCACATTTATTGTTTGCAAAACTTTTTTTGTCAATTATGTTTTTTCCGATTAGTTGTGGGCAAACCATACTACCCACTTTCCCAATGTGGGGTACTATAAGAAAAAAGGCCAACGGGCCTAAAAAACAAGGGTGCCAACATGGCAAAAGTAGAAAACAACAGGTCCAACATGGACAACAACATACAAGGGCCATTGGCCACATTATTGGGTGGATATGGTGGAGTAGGGGCAATGGCGGACTGGGCTGCCTGGAGGCATAGTATCATCGCACCCAACCGGTCAAGATGTTGCTGGCCTTTCTGGTGGGCATGCTACATGTGCTGCTGTGCCTCCCTGTATAGGTGAAGAGAACACCTTTAACCCACAGGTGCTTCACAGAATTTTATACCATTTAGCCATGGAAAAGAGAAAGTACATTTTCCCAAAAAAATGTTTCTTAAGTCCCAAATATTTAATTTTCGCAGTGGAAACAGGAGTAAATAGACTATATAATTTGTAGGGCACTTTCTCCTGAGTACACCAATACCCTATAGGGCTCGGAAGTAACACTATTCAAATTTTTCAATGGCCTTTTGGCAAGGTTTGATTGCAGATACCATGTCACATTTGAAGTGTCCCTGACATACCAAAAAAGCAGAAACCCTCATAAGTGACCAAATTTGGAAACTTTGCATACCAAGTAATTCATCTAGGTATGTAGTGAGCATTTTTAACTAACAGGAAGTCCACAAAATTGCATAACATTGGGCTGAGTCAAAGAAAAAAAAAACATTTTTTCCATTGAAATGTTTTTAATAATGAAATGTAACAGGAGAAAATGCGAAATTTATCCTGAGTATACCAATACTCCATATGCTCCTATATGGGACCAAGCAATGATAGGCGATCTGCACTGCTGCACTTAAAAGATGAATCCTACAAGGTCTTCAGGGTAAAGGTGTTTATTGCTTCAATGTGTTTTGAGACCTTCCTGGTCTCTTCATCAGGATACACCACAAATTTTATCCAGTATGTTACAAAATGCCATTGCTATATACACATCATGCTCCAATCACGTTCAGCCACATGGCTGGAGGAGAAATCCTATGACATTGCTGTGACCAATGCTTTAAAACAACATACATTACAATATATGAAAACTGCAACTATCATTGCTTGGTCCCCTATAGGAGCATTGTCTTGCCTTCCACGAGGAATGGTGAATCCAGCAGCGGCTGTACGAGACTAAGGCTAGGGTCAGAACTGGAGGGTGACCCACAAATCCATAAAACAATGTAAATAAAAGGGACTGCATCTTTATTAACCCCTGGACCATGGGCGAGGGGTTAATAAAGATGCAGTCCCTTTTTTAGTATTGTTTTATTGATTTTTCAGAAAAAAAATGACGTGGGCTTCGCCGTATTTCTGGAACCAGCCGGATCCAGCAGGCAGCGACGGGCTGCCCCCAACCCCCAGGTGCCTATTTGTACCTGGCCGGACACAAGAATATAGGGGAGCGCTTTTTTTTTATTATTTCATGAATTTCATGAAATAATAAAAAAAAAATGCGTGGGGCTCCGCGCAATTTCTATGTCTAGCCAGGTACAGCTAAGCAGCTGGGGGCTGGAATCCGCAGCGCAGGGAGGCCCAAGCTTTCTGGGCACCCCCCACTGCAAATTGCAGCCCGCAGCCGCCCCAGAAGATGGCGCGTTCATTGAAGCGCCATCCTCTGGCGCTGAACCCCGCTCTTCCAGCGGCCCTGGTGGCGGTGGCACGCTGGGTAATAAAGGGGTTAATACCAGCTTTGTTATACAAGCTGGTATTAAGCCCGAGATTCTTAATGTCAGGCCAAGTTTGACCCGGCCACTAAGAATCTCCAATAAAGGGTTAAAAAAAACACCACACAGAGAAAAATTATTTATTAAAAATAAAGACACAGACACCATTAGGGACTCCAACTTTATTACCACCACATATCCCTTCAAAGACCTAGGTCTTCTCTCTTCTTTCTTCTCTCTTCTTTCTTCTGTCTTCCTTCTTCTTGTTGCAGCACCGGTAAGCAGAGAGTTAACTGTGCTGTGACAGCGGGAGCCTATTAAACATGATTTAGCTATTGTAGCAGATAGAGCCTGAAGCTTCCGAGACACATCTGCGATTTGTAAATCGCACATTATTCGCTATTACTTGCTTCCCCATTCATTAACATTGGACTCGCTTGACTCACAACGAGTAGCGAGTCCCGGGCTCGGACTCGCTAGAGTCAAGCGATTCCGAGTAATTTAGGACTCGCCTATCACTAACACAGCAGAATTAATAGACATTACTTATTAAATGATGGCACATGGTGACACACCTGCACATGTTTCATATGACACAATTCTTGCATGCAGTAAACTTCAGGAGCAATTAAAGAAAAAGAACATAGCAGCAGGGATGATCACTATAATCAATCTTTATTAATATAAAAAACTCAATAGAAAACCACAAAACACCACTGACCTTCTCTTAATTTAAAAACAATTAAAAACAAAAAAGGTGTTACAAAGCTGGTGTGCAAAAGGTATGTACAGGTTAGGTTGCTTTTTGCAGCCTGCGTTTTTAGGCTGCGTTTTTAGGCTGCGTTTTTGCTGTTAGGTGTGGAGCAGCCTTAAAAAACGCATGAAAAAATGCATGGTACCATTTAGTGCCTTGCAAAAACGCATGGTACCATTTAGTGCACGCGTTTTTGCCTGCGTTTAACATAGGGCCTCATCTTAAAAAAACACATGCATTTTTTAAAAAGCACCAAAACATGCAGCATGATGCATTTTTTGGTGCTGAGCCAAAAACGTAACCAAAAACCGCATGGCACTTTAGACATGCGTTTTTGGCATTGGAGCATGCGCTTTTTGCATGGGGGGGCTATGGATGTGTTTTTTCATGCGTTTTTCACAGAAGACAAGTGTGAAAAATGCATGGAAAAAATGCAAGTGTGACCCTAGCCTTACTCATTTCTTGCTGCACTTCATGTGCACTCTGTTGGAAGTTAGGGAACATTTGCTGACAGATTTGTGTCCAGGGAGCCTGGAGAACAATCACATCATGGGTCAACAGGGCAGGGGAAGGGTGTGCTACTAGAGAAAAAACCTGCACAGATGTGAAGCCAAACAACAATTGTAGCACTAAAAAAGAGAAGCTGCACTCTGCTCTCACCATAAAAATATACAGAATTATTTCAGTTAGGCAAGAATACAAAAATAGAGACACTTAGCTTTAAATATATGGCCATATCAATAACCGCCCAGTGCAGAGTGCAGCTTCTCTTTTTTAGTGCTACAATGGATGTTTGGCTTTGCACCTGTACACACTGATAGAATGAGTGTCGCAGTGTTTTTCTCTAGTTTACAATGTGGGTTCACACCCATTGTTGCAGTCCCTTCCTTCACCCTTTTGGGCTGTGATGTGATTGTTCTCTGTTATCAATTTTTTAAAGTTGCCCATATGAAAGGAGGTTTTAACCCAGATAGAGGCAGAAATTGAAGGCTAGGGACCCAGTCCAAGAGACACACCTCGATGTAGCGACTGGGCGGTTAACGATATAGCCATATTTTTAAAGCTAAGCATCTCAATTTTTGTAATATTATTATTATTATTATTATTATTTATAGAGCACCATTGAATCCATGGTGCTGTACATGAGAAGGGGTTACATACAAACAAGTACAATGAACAAACAGTGACAGACTGGTATAAAGGGGAGAGAGGACTCTGACCTTGCGGGCTTACATTCTACAGGGCAATGGGAAGGGGAACAGCAGCTTGTGTCTGCTCGGATGGTGGTGGAGCACCAGGTCCAATGGTGGTGGAGCGCCGGGTCCAGTGGTGGTGAAGTGCCAGGTCCAGTGATGGTTAGGGGGCACTGTGGTCATTGTAGGCTGTAGGCTGTTCTGAAGAGAGGCGTTTTCAGGTTCCGCTTGAAGGTTCGGAGTGAAGGGGACAATCAGACGTTTTGAGGTGAAGAATTCTAGAGGATGGGGATGCTTGGGTGAAGTCTTGCAGGTGGTTAGATGAGGAACATACAAGTGTAGTAAAGGAGGAGGTCTTGGGAGGATTGAAGATTACAATTTGGATGATATCGGGAGATTAGTTCAGAGATATATGAGGGCAGAGGTGTAACTAGGTTTTCTGGCACCCGGGGCAAGGATTTTTTTTGGCGCCCCCCCCCGGCCGCACCTGCCGCAAGTGCCGAAACCGCACTTGCCGCACACTTACCACAAGCCCCATAGACATTGCATGGGGCTTGCCGCAAGTGTGCTGCAAGTGCAGCGGTTATGTGTTAATCGCGGCAGATGCGTTTTTTCACCGCATCTGCCGCGATCGGCAAAAACCGCTGATGTGAAAGTACCCTAACATATACACAGTATACACCTCATAGTGTGCCTGCCTGATGATGTATACATATATATACCTCAGGTATACAGGCACTGCTGTATATAAAGCACGCACAGGCTGCACACACAGCACAGCTGTATATAGATGGCAGTCATCTATATACAGCTGTGCTCGGTGTGTGCAGTCTGTGCGTGCTTTATATACAGCAGTGCCTGTATACCTGAGGTATATATATGTATACATCATCAGGCAGGCACACTATGAGGTGTATATATGTATACATCAGGCAGTGAAACACATAATACACAGAGCACTGCTGTATATAAAGCACGCACAGGCTGCACACACAGCACAACTGTATATAGATGGCAGTCATCTATATACAGCTGTGCTCAGTGTGTGCAGTCTGTCCTCTATATACAGCTGTGCTCTGTGTATTATGTGTTTCACTGCCTGGTGATGTATACATATATACACCTCATAGTGTGCCTGCCTGATGTATACATATATATACCTCAGGTATATATATGTATACATCAGGCAGGCACACTATGAGGTGTATATATGTATACATCACCAGGCAGGCACACACTACCTCATAGTGTGTGCTTGCGCCTGAAGTATACATATATATGTGGCGCCCCGCAACGAGTGCGTCACAAGAGGGTATTGCAGCCATAAATGCAGCCGCAATATTCTCTGACACAGCAGTGATCTGGTTAATTTAGAAATGCAACCCTGCATGCATCACCTAGAACAGAGGGCCAATCCTAGGTCCTGGTGGGTGGAGTGTTAGGGAAGTGTAGGAGAACAGACCCTTAGTCTAGTACAGTTGAAGAAGGGATCTAGAACTTGACCTGAGCAGTCTAGAACTTGGAGAGGAGCGGGGGCTCCGCCCCCCGTGCAGCCCCCGGGCCGTCACCGGTCGGGTGTCAGCACCTGAGGCCTTAACTACCGGGATTGGGCATCGCAACCACGGGTTCCCAAAAACTCCCGTGCCCACAACTTCACAGCCGGTTCACTGGTACCGAAGCTGGCAGCGGTTCACCTCTGCTACGCGAACCAGAAGCGTGGAGGAGCAGCTTCACAGGAGCACCCCACCACCAGCCAACTTCCAGTCGTCTAACCAGCGGTGTACCCACCGAGGGATCCAAGGCTCCCCAAAACATCCAGAACGTACATCATGGATAGGGCATTGAAGCAGTCTCCCCATACCCGATCTGGTATTCCTGGGCGACACTGGCAACTACTTAGTTAGAATGGAGGAACACTATGGATTTCTAAGGGACACCATCACTTCTGAGTCCACCCGGTCCACTACCCGTAAACTGTATACCATGTACTGCCTGCTGGTTACAGTAAAGACCCGTTGCAGAGACTTTCTGTGTCTGTGCTTCCTTATGAACTGTCCGTCCGCACTACAAGGTAAACGCAGCTGCCGCACAACATCTTAAGCAGCTCCAGCCTCCGGGGATCACCGCTCAGTCTGTGGGGAGCGTTCCATCTTGCTGCTATCCATCCCCCGGAGGTTCCGCAGCGTCAGTAGTCGTTACCGAAACTACTCATAGGTGGCGTCACGAATAAATTAAAACCCCTTTAATCTGTTCCTATAAGACATCTTCAGCTTTTGATCTGCACTACACCAGGCCCCACTAACGGCAGGCGCGGTCCACCCGTGACAAGGAGGAAGGAAGCATCGCCTGTCTAAACCGGAGTCCCGGCCACGGTGAGCCATATACACCTCAGCCGGGCCAGCCCAGGACAGGCACCCCCCCCTCCTTAGGTTACTTTATTACTTCATTAGGAGTAGATTTGCAGCCTTGTAGGACCGGACCCGGACGACTCAGTCTGAGTCAGGAGTAGGCAGCCGGCCACACAGCAGCTCCTCGGCTCTGTTCTTCTTCTCCTCTCCGTCCCAGACTGTGCGGCGCGCCGGGTGACGTCAGCCGCAGCGCGATGTGCCTGGGGGTGGGGGGGGACTGCCAGGGGGCGGACCAGCAGCAGGGGGGGTTGTGCACGCATAGCTCCGCGGCCGCCCTGCACAATATGCGGCGAGGTCGGAGGAGATTAGTTCAGGCGGCGGCGCTGCAGTGCCACCGCCGGACGCCTGGGCACCTGATGATGGCACCGGCGCCCCACACTGAGTGGCGCCCGGTGCAAAAGGTCCGGCTGCACCCCCCTAGATACGCCCCTGTATGAGGGGGACAGATTGTGATTGTGGACGGCTTTGTAAGTCAATGTTATGAGTTTGAATTGGAGATGCTGGGGAATTGGGAGCCAGTGGAGGGATTTGCAGAGGGTAGAAGTGGAGGAGCAGCAATGAGAGAGGTGGATTAGTCGGGCAGCAGAGTTATGGACAGATTGGAGAGGTGCAAAAGTGTTAGCAGGGAGGCCAAAGAGGAGGAGGTTGCAGTAGTTGAGGCGGGAGATGATGAGGGCATGCACTAGTGGTTTAGTAGATTGGGAGTTGAGGAAGGGACGGATTCTGGAAATATCTTTGAGTTGGAGGCGGCAGGAGGTGGTGAGAGCTTGCATGTGTGGTCTGAAGGATAAGGCAGAGTCAAGGATCACTCCGAGGCAGTGGACTTCAGGTACAGGGCAAAGTGTGATGTCATGTATTGTGATAGATAGATCAGGTAAGGGACGAGATGGGTGAAAGATAATGAGTTCAGTTTTGTCTGCATTTAGTTTAAGAAAGCAAGAGGAAAAGAAGGAGGATATGGCTTCTCAGATTGAGAATTGCTTATTATTTATGCTGTTCACCATGTAGAATTAGTGATTATGCTGCTCTATTCATCGAGAGGTGCAATTACAGCTACACCAGTTTTATATATTTTTATGTTTGGCTACTATCACTCACTAAAAAATGTTTTGTTTTTTTTACAAAATAAGGTTTTTCCATCTCTATATTTTGAGAGTTACAACAAGGTTTGTTCTTTGGGTCATACAATTACAGCAATACCACATTTATATTTTTTTAATGTTTTGCCGTGTTTACACAATAAAAAGCATTTTATGCAAAAAAATATTTTTTTTTGCATTGCTCTAATCTAAAAGCTGTAGCTTTTTCATTTTTCTGCTGATGGAGACATATTAAGGCTAGTTTTTTGTGGGACAAGATGACAGTTTCAGCTATACCATTTTTGTTCACTTTTGACTTTTTTATGACATTTTATTCCGCTTTTTTCAGCAGTATGATGATATAGCATAGTTTTTGACACGTTTTTTATTCTGTTTTTACGGTGTTCATTGAAGTGGCTGTTTCAGACATGGCATATTTAGATAAATATATGTTTGTTTGTATAATTGGAAAAAAATGTTGTTATTAATTTTGGGATTTATTTAAAATATTTCTACAAATGTCCCTCTATGAGACATTAAGTTTTATTAGTCTGTTTGCAGGTATAATGCATGCATTTCAATGCAATACACCTGTCAATGTGACAAACAGATCACCTCTTAGACCATGTTACTGGCATAGTCTAACAGCCCACCATCAGACTGACAGGTGTAATGCATTGCCATGGATATTTAGCCCACTAAGGATATGTGCCCACAGGACCTTTTTCAAGCAGTGCTGAATGCAGCAAAACTGGTAATGGTTTCAAGGATCTCTAGAGCCCTTGCCAGGAGATTTGCTGCTTTCAGGTCCTGTGGTTTTATTGCATGTTTGTGAGCACTTTTAACGCGTTTTTACTGCATTTTTGGTTATGTGTTTCCCAACATTTTTGCCACTGACTGCAGCAAAAACGCAGGAAAAATAGAACATAATCATTCTTTCTCATCCTCAGCAAAACCGGAGGGATTTGACACTCCTTGACACCTGCAAAACCAATGTGTGGGCACAGCGTTTTTTGTGAAACACATTGGTTTTGCAGGGAAGCCCAACCTCAGGAACAAATTAACATAAATTAACATAAAGCCAAGGGTAGACTGCAAGCGGAAACCGCAGCAAAAACACTGGAAAAACGTCTTGTGGGCACATACCCTAAATGCCATGATCGCCATGAAATTGATTCAGTGATTCAGTGATCAGGTCATGCCCCTTAAATGGTATGATCAATATCGATCATGGCATTAAGGGGGCTACATATCTAGGCACAGTGTGATAGAGAGAGCTTGCGTTTCTGTTAAGATGAAATCCTGGCGGTGATCATACAGGCGCAGTTTCATCCCTGCATAATCACCATGACGTACCCGTAAGTTATTGGTCGGGGACCCCTTTAAGACCATGATGTATGGATACTTCAAAGGTCAGAAAGGGGTTAAGTAATTTACCTATGCTGTCACCACTTTTTCACTTTTTTTGCATCCACATGCAGTGTTCAAAGAGGAAACAACACATTAAAACATCATTCATTCACATCTTCTGAGCTTCTGAAATAATGAGGGGCTGATTTATTAATGGGGTTCTATCATCAGGATATTAAACCACTACACAAGCCATGTTTAAGGCCTTTTGATGCTTATCACATTCATGCCTTGCTTGTAGTACAAAATCTGGAAATTATAGAGAAATTCAGCCTTTTAGTTGTAATTGCAAGTGCAAGAGGCAAATATTGCAATTCTAGCTGTTCTACCACTCTTATTTCCCCACCTGCGGCCAATCTCCAGTCTCTGACAGACAGGTTACTCTTCTTTCAATGACCTGCCTGCTTGGTCCTCCGCATTGCCAGAGGTTGTCTACTCAGATGAGTTGACACATGTGCAATAAGCTACTTAGAGTCAAACCATTGATCTGAGCAAGTGTGGCCCCTTCTGAGATAACTGCAGGCAATAAGGACCCCTAAATGGAATCTTGTGTAGAGATGGGAGGTCACCAAGTGAAGAGTGACTTGTGATTTGAAGACAAGGGGGCTGGTAGTGTGGGGGGAGGGGATAACCTGTAACCTGTTCCTGGGCTACCTGTTTATTTTACATTGGAGTCAAGAGACTAAGCGATTTTTTAGCGATTCTGTTGACATCTAATTTGGACAGATTTTGTAATATGAAAAGAAAAGCCATGTCTGCTATAAGCACTTATTTGCGCAACCCTCTATTTTTATTATACTGAAATTGAATTTATGGTGTGGTGACATCCTGATGAATGTGTGTCCCTGAAATGCATTGTATACTATGTAGAATTAAATCTTTTTTGTGGTAATAGATCACACTGGCCAGTTTATTCAGAGGCACCCTACTTACTGCAATTTTTATTTCAGTATAATACAATTATTCCCTCCATGGCAATGTGGTAGGTTCTTCTTTGGAATCTTAGCCCTAATCATTACCTTTTATCTAAATCCACCTGGATCCTCATGCTCAGGCTGCTCGGGATTCCTTGAAGTGGGAAGATTCGTGCAGGGAGATGACCTTCACGGAGCTGCACCTCTGGGAACCTAGGAGGACGCGGTCTTTCATGTGATCTGACTGTGCACAGCACAACCAGAGGAGGTGAGTGCAACAAACTCACATATGAGTAACACGCACTGTAGGTACCGATTCACACAGGAGCGCCTTGTGTCTCTTTATTTCAATATCTTTTATTTTTAGGTATAGCTAGACTAGTAGAAAAATGCTGGCTGTGTCCTCTTCCCATTAACAGTGCCCAAAAGTTGTAGATTTTAGTGCAAATATTGCCATCATTTTCTGCTTCTCTTTATCAAAATAATAGTACAATACACTTGAAACATTTTTCAAAATGTATTTGAAATTCACAAATTTTGAATTATGAATCCAATGCCTTGGTTTGGGATCCATGTTTCTTAGTCCAAACTATTTTATGTAACTGACTTCTTTCACTTAGTAATGATTTCTTTGCAGTAATTGTATCTGTTGGGGATCAGATTGACATGGTCTTCTCTGCGCTTTTGATGTTGAAGTGTTTGCTACTTGAATTCGATGAAGCAATTATTGGTACTCCAATATGAGATCAATTTTTTACCTTTCAGATCCTTTTTTTACTTTAGGATATAAATCACAGCAGAAGCCCTAAAAGTCATTTATTTTTCCCAATATGCCACCATTAAAATAGGTTTACAGGGACTTAAAAGGAAGAAAATCCCATTGGCTCTCTGTCCCACAGGTTCTGAAACTGCCATCTTTAGTATTAATTATTATTATTTGTCCACAATATAATTGCAATATTTGAACACACTGCTGGGTTTATTTTTACTTGATAAAGTGTAAATGTCATATCATTTAAAAAAACAAAAACAGAATACTGCACTGGTTGTTAATGATGGGTCACATGGCAGCTAAGATGATGCATTTTTGTGCCATATGACTCGTTTTCTCACATTTTTCTGTGCCCTTTTAAAAACTTCATTTTAGGGCTGTGTGGACATGGCCAGCAGCTCATAGGTAGCAGTACAATGTGACAGCAGAGAAAAGGTTAGCAGAGATTGTGACTGAGCTGTGTGGAGCCAGAAGCTTGTGCCAAGGAAAGAGGAGTTTGAAGTGATCCAGACATACTGATGTTGCTCAGCACTGTGCTGTAGCTTGAAGTAATCTGATACATTGTCATCTAATGAACTGCAGTCAGCACTGTGAACGCTGTGTAGGCCATGCCCCTTTACCCTTATATGGTTACATGTCCTGTCTTCAGTGTGAGAAGCTTGAAGATGGATCTGACTGAGAATTAACAAATGTCTGCTTCTGACACAGTCTAGTGGGGACACTTTGTGGAAGGTTTATGATTTGTTTTCAACCAGAATTCTCCTATAAAGTATATTCCAAAGTGAATTATAATCACTTGCTCTGAATTATTACTGAATAAAAATTAAAATGGCGGTTACACTTTAATAGACTTGTTCAGTGCTGTTTGCTACAACTGTAAAATATAAAATATGATTTTCATCTCTCATCTTAACCTCGTTTGTTATAGGCATCCCTTCATTGTAGGGAATTAAACATAAGACAGGAATTTATGTAGGGATTGGGGTAAGATTTTTTGCATCAAAGTTGCAAATTTTATTTCAAATAATGCAATCAATATTTAAGCAAAATTTATTAACTTTACTTTTAATGTTCTTTTTATTAAACATTAGAAATGCCATATATAACAAACATTTTTGGTATAATATTTGTATCAAGGAAATTATACATATTATAAGACAAATTGTAATATATCAATCTATTGCATTATAGAAAAGTATGGAAAAAGGAAGATTTAACATATTTCTCATCAAATTTAAGTCAGTTAATCAAGAGAGGGGTAAATGAAGAGAAAGGGTTCAAAAGTTGGGGTGTAGTATGTTATAGTGATAAATAGGGTGACTTTATAAGGGATAGTATATGGTACTCCACATGTCGTTTTGTTTCTATAATTTTAGTATACTCCTTTCTAAAATGTCTATATCCGGAATATGTTAGTTCACGTCTCAGTTGACGTAGATGTTTAAGCTTTCGTGAGGGTCTCTATGAATTCTGGCTTTGATCTATAGTACAGCCACGGTGACCATGTAAGTTCAAAAAGGGGGTAGGAGCTGTAGGATAGGGCAGCTATCTCCGCTGTATGATATAGAGAGTCTATCTCACCAATAAAATGTGCTTTTGTAGGGGTTTGACTGGAGTTCCTCATAGCCGCTATGAGGAGTCTGCTTGCCGCAATTATGTTAGAAGCTAATCTCGAGGATATTGTATTGTTAGGCCATACGGGAAGGTTAAGTAGTGCAGTAAATGGGGTTAGGACTGCCTCTTTATGTATAGCCTCAGTTATTATTTCTTCAACTATCTTCCAATAGCGTTGTATACTGGGGCATTGCCACCAAATATGTAGGTACGATCCCACATGTAAACCGCATCTCCAACAGTTATCCATCACACTATTACGCCATTTATGCAGAAGCACAGGAGTATTGTACCATCAAGACACCACTGTATATGAATTCTCCTGTACCTTTACACAGGGTGAAGGACCATGAGATCTGTGATAGATCTGTTTAATTTGAGTTTCTGTAAATCTGATCTGCAGATCACGTTCCCATAAGCTCAGGAAGGCTCCTTTGACATGTGCTTGATCGCTCAATTTAAGTTTGTATAAAAGGGATAGCAATCTACGAGGTTCTTGCATTTGTGCACATAAATTCTCGAAGAGACTTAAGGGCCTGGTCAGGGGAGTTCGTTTTATATGTTTTCGGACGTAGGTCTTCAATTTTATGTATTGAAGGATAGACATATTGGGCATGTCATCCGATTGTTGAAATTCCTCATAAGAAAGAAGTGCTCCATCAGAGAACACCCGTTCTAGTGGGATAGCAGGAGAGTGTGTTGTGTTAGGATTGATATAATTAGTATGTAGGGTGTTTGTCAACAAAGTGCCCACGATATCTTGAAGGGTTAGGATAGGTGACAGAGGAGGGATCAGCATTGTGTTTTCCTTAGCCCAGACATTGACAATTGCTTTAGTTAAAGCGTTGGTAAAGGGAAGAGATTTGTCATGGAAGTCCATCATTAGTGCCAATGGACGAAGGGGCATAGGGGCAGTTTGTTCCTCTATAGACAGCCATAATTTCTGAGGAGGTTTGCAAATCCACTCTACCACCCTAGTCAGCATAGCTGTTTTGTAGTATCTGTGAATATCAGGTGCACCCATGCCTCCCCTTTCTCTCGGTAGGGTGAGTGTTTGGTAGTTTATTCTGGGGTGTCTATTTTCCCATATATAACTAATGAAGAATGAATGGATTTTGTTTAAGATACGGGTTGGTATATATATAGGTAACATCTGGAAGAGATACAGAAACTTTGGTAGTATTAAACTCTTAAGGAGATTCTTCCGTCCGATCCATGAGAGAAATGGGGCTCTCCAGGATTTAACTGTTTCTATTGCTCCCTCCAGTGCCGGTAAAACATTAAGGTCTAGTAGCTCTTTAGCCATAGGGCCAATTTTAATACCTAAATAGGTAATATATTTAGATGGCCACTTGAATGGATATTTTATTTTATAATTTGCTATGGAAGTTTCAGCTACATTTAAACTCAACGCCTCTGACTTAGAGAGGTTAATTTTATAATTTAATAAACATCCATAGTGGTCCAATATCTGCATCAAGGCCGGGATGCCCCTGTCAGGGTCAGATAAGATCAACAATAAATCATCCGTAAACGCTGCTGACTTATGGTGTGTTGTTTGTAATTGAATGCCTCGAATCTCCTCACTCTGTTGGATATTTTGCAGCAACGGTTCCATTATCAGTATGAACAAGAGCGGGGACAGAGGGCATCCCTGCTTCGTACCATTTTCAATCTCAAATGGGTCTGAAAGCATATTGTTGACCCTCAAACATGCCAAAGGGGAGGAGTACATTTTAAATATAGCTTCTATAATCTGGAGAGGTATGCCAAAAGCTGTAAGAGTACCCCTGAGAAATGTCCAGTCCACCCTGTCGAAGGCCTTCTCTGCGTCTGTGCTTAAGAGAGCTAAAGGCTTATTACTCAACTTCGCATATTGTATTAAGTGCAAGATTCTGCCGGCAATGTCCCTCCCCTCTCTCCCTCTCACAAATCCCGTCTGCTCTGGAGTGACAAGATAGGGTATCAGGCCTGTTAGGCGCCCTGCTATTAAACTTGCAAACATTTTCAAATCAACATTGAGCAGGGAGATGGGCCTGTAACTTCCACATAAAGTAGAATCCTTGCCTTCCTTATGGAGAAGAGAGATGTGTGCTTCAAGGGCTTGAGGGGGTAGAGAGCTACCGTTAAGAACCGCATTGCACATTTTCAGTAAATGTGGACTCCATCTCATGGAGTTTTAGCTGGTATAAATTTTTATAAAAAGTTAAGAATTCATCAACTATGTGGTTATAATTTTGTGTTGATTGTCCCGACTCCAGCATAATTTTATGAATGAATGTACGGGATTGTCTGCGTTTTATCAGCGAGACCATTAGCTTTTAAGCCTTGTCCCCATGCACCAGGAGGCGATTCTTCCAGGAGGAGAAGTACTTTGCTGCTTGTTTATTAAGTAAGGTTTTCAACTGTTGTCTATACTCAGTTAATTTAGTTAAGGTTATTGGCATCAGCGTTTTTTGGTGTTGGGATTCTAGTTTAGCAATTTCCCTATTGATAGTTTCCATTTCAGCTTTCCGCTGCTTATTGAGAAACGAAGCAGCCGAAATAATTGCTCCCCTGATCGTAGCTTTATGTGCTTCCCAAACTATGGTCGGGTCTACATTTGGAGTATTATTTATATTAAAGTAATCTGTGATAGCTGTCTGGATTTTACGTTTGATATCATCTAGAGTAAGATGAGATTCATTTAATCTCCAAGTGCGAACTGTAGGAAAGGGATTTCCAAATTCTAATTTCATCGTCACCATATCATGGTCTGAGTATAAAGCTGGAAGAATATCAACATCAGAGACATTGGGGAGGAGTGTCCTCGACATAAACAATCTAGACCAGTGATGGGCAACCTTTTGAGCTTGGTGTGTCAAAATTCGCCAAAAAACCGAGCATAAATCGCGAGGTGTGTCACCTTGAGAAAAAAAACTCTAATTTTACGATATTTATAGTTTAGATAACAAATATGTATAATTCTTTAACTTACCTGCTTAGTGACTTCTTTGTTAATCTGTCAGTTGGTTTCTTTTGTTGGTCTTGCTGTTATTTAACCTGTGTGGGGTGTCATGAACTAAGATAAGTGAGAGGGAGGGGGAATTCTTCAAGTGATGGCGAACCTGTGGCAGTCCAGCAACAGCTGGACTGCCACACTGCCACAGGTTCACCATCACTGATTTAGTGACTTTTTTGTTGCTGAATTTCATTGGCTAAATCTTCAATTGAAGGTTGGTATTTTGCACACTTCAAGGCCAAGCAAGCGCTACTAAGGTTATCTGTCAAAATGTCTATTTATATTCCACGTTCTGCTTACTACCGTTTCACTACATAGAATGCAAAATGATCTGCCATTTTTTTCTATAATGCCATACATCTCAGTCCATGTCTCTTGAAAGGGTCGGCTACTGCTACTACCACTTCCTTTACTTAACCTTAGTTTTTTTGGCTTCTCCATAAGAGGGGCAGTGACAGAAGATTTATAGACAGCCCTGCAGGCAATTAGGGGTTAACTGTCTTTTAGGAAAGGGCAGAGTTAATAAGCAGAAATAGGGATTAATAGGGTGAAATGCAGTCTGTACTATGCTGCAAGATGGCGTTCCTTATGTAAATCAATGGCGGGAAACGGCACCCATAGCACAGGCCTCTTCCAGCCTCCCCCTCACTTATCTCAGTAATGGCCAATCACACATTCATGACACCCCAGATTCTGCCCAGAACCTTTCACTGGAGGATGGTTGCTGTAGTAATCACTGGACCTCCAGACAGCGATCACAGGGCCTCAGATATGCGTCCCCCGCAGCGTTCCGCTGCTCCCTGCTGCGCCAGCCAGAAGTTCCGCTTACCGGAAGTCCCAGGACTAGACGCTCTGTGCCGGAGCTCTGCTGTTCTGGCTACAGACCTCCAGCACATTTTTTTTTCCTCAGCTGTAGTTAGTGATGGGCGAGTCCTAACTCGGAATCGCTTGACTCTAGTCTAGCGAGTCCGAGCCCGGGACTCGCTACTCGTTGCTAGTCTAGCGAGTCCAATGTTAATGAATGGGGAAGCGAGTAATAGCGAGTAGTGTGAGATTTACAAATCGCAGATGTCTCGGAAAGCGCTCACATTGCCGTGTCGGAAACCCGACTCGCAACAGTTTTTTGCTGCTGTGTCTGTGTCTGTGGTTTTTATCCAAATAGCGAGTCTAGTTTCTCCGGCGGCCGCGTGTCACTGAAAATGGCTACGCGTGTCAGTGCTGACACGCGTGTCATAGGTTCGCCATCACTGATCTAGACAGTGGAAGTTATTGTGAGGGTGAGAATAATACGTGTAGGCTCTGTCCTGTGGGCAAAAGTATCGCCATGCATCCATCAACCCAGCATCTAGGAGAGAAGACTTAATGCGGGCTAGGTCTTGTAATGAAATGTTGCTTTTCCCATAGGATGTATCCAATAAGGGTTCTAATGCTACATTTAGATCTCCCCCCAACATGACAGAGCCCTCTGAGAATAAAGAAAGTTTACGGAGTGTTTTGTTCACCCATGTTGGTTGTTTTTTATTAGGGGCGTATATATTCCCCAGCGTTACCAGATTGCCCCCTATGAGGCCTTTTATAAAGATATAATGACCCTCTGGATCTACAAGGCTATCATGTAATAAGAAGGGGGTGTGCTTCGTAAATTATGTAGCAAATCCCTTTGCTCCTTTCTGAGGTGTAAAAGCATGGAATCATACATTATAGAAATGTTTATCAAAATTTGGGACCTTTTCTTTTCTAAAGTGGGTTTCCCAGGGGCTGGCTGGAGCCTCTATACCCGGGTGGCAGATTTCCATTGCCGGCCCCGACTTGAGGAGCGGGGGGGGGGGGTTTGGGGTGCTGTCAGCCTGACTTGTGGACCGTGGTGCTGTCACACTGACTGTTTTGGGGGGGGGGGGGTGCTGTCAGCCTGGCTTGAGGACCGGGGGGGGGTGCTGTTACCCTGACTTGAGGACCGGGGGGGGGGGGGTGCTGTCAGCCTGGCTTGAGGACCGGGGGGGGGTGCTGTTACCCTGACTTGAGGACCGGGGGGGGGGTGCTGTCAGCCTGGCTTGAGGACCGGGGGGGGGGGTGCTGTCAGCCAGCCACAGCCCTTACCTCATCCCGGACCTCCAGCGTCATGTGCTATCGCCGCGCCGGCCGACTCCCGACTCCCGCGGCCCGTTTCTGTAGAGGGCGGCCCGAAATGTGGACTATACCACCAGCCCAGGGGGCACCTGCCCCCCTGCCAACTGGGCCAGCCCGCCCCTGGGGTTTCCTGTAGGAAGATTTTTTTTTAAAGTGATGCAATGTTTGGGACATGGGGATCGGTGAATTGAGACCGTGAACATTGTGTGAAACAACATGGTACAACTTACATACAGAAGTCATGGCGGGTATATGTCAGTATTAGCGGTCGTTGACATTCCGTGGAGTCCTGGAGAAAGATAAGGGTGGGGT
>JARQOC010000005.1:117489072-117641572 GCA_033576535.1 Allobates femoralis
CCCAGTGTGCAAGTGTCCCATTCTTCATGATTCTTTCCTATGTACAAAAGGATAGAAATATAACAGTGAAAAATAAATTAGATCAATTATACTTGTACAAAATCGTATCAGGACTACAATACTTTTACATTTGGTGACAGTGCATTAAAGTGGCTAAAATACACAGAGTTTTAAATGAGATCCAGTCCTTAAAGTGCTGTATGTAATTTAAAATCAACATTGAGTCCCTCCGGCTTTAGTGTTTGCAACCTATGAATCCATTCCAATTCTTTGATCTTTAATAACTTAACCCTATCTCCACCTCTTCTGGGCATCGGCACTGTGTCAATTAGTCTAAATTTTAGGTCCTTTTCCTTATGGTTAGCTTCAGAAGGTCTAAGGACCGAAACGTCGCCTTGATACCTGAAGGCCATTAAAGGCAATTTAATACCTCAAATCTGAGTGCTGCAGCCTTTTTGCAAATTTATCTTTTTATTAGATAGATAGATAAATAGATAGATAAGAAAAAAGATCGAAAAATAGATAAAAATAAAGATACATAAATACAGAAAAAAATTTTTTTGGACCGGAAATAGCCGAGCCCCGTGGCCGAAAATAGAACCAGAAGGCCGACAATATATTTCGCGATACACCGCTAATGTTTGTCTATGGGAAGTGAGGCACGATTCTGATTGGTCGGCGACCTCACTTCCCATAGACATACATTAGCGGCGTGTCGGCAAATTTATGGCCGGGTCCCTGGTTCTCTTTTGCGGCCATAAAATCGCGGACACACCGCTAGTATGTCTATGGAATGAGGCGCCAACCGATTGGTCGCTGTGTGCTTCGCTGACCAATCAGAATCGCGCCTCACTTTAGCGGTAAATTTGAAACTCAAAGCGCCCATTCTATGTCTATGGGAATGAGGCATTCTGATTGGTTTCCGATGTCGCTGTGTGCTTCCGCTGGCCAATCAGAATCGCGCCTCACTTTTAGCGGTAAATTTGAAACTCAAAAAGCACCCATTCTATGTCTATGGGAAGTGAGGCGCGATTCTGATTGGTTGCTGTGTGCTTCCGCTGACCAAGAACGAGAATGGCGCCTCACTTCCCTTAGACATACATAGCGGTGTGTCGCCGATTTTATGGCCGGGCCCCTGGTTCTATTTTTGGCCAGGGGACTCGCCTCTCATCCGTCGTTCCACGGAGCCGGAAACTCGCAATGCGAGTTTCCGGCTGCGTGGAAAGACGGATGAGAGACAAGTCCCCTGGCCGAAAATAGAACCAGGGGTCCGGCCATAAAATCGCCGACACACCGCTATGTATGTCTATGGGAAGTGAGGCACCATTCTGATTGGCCGCTGTGAATTTTCAAAAATGGCGCCGCGAGTGTGATTGGAGGGTGCATTCCCATACAGATGCATTGAGAAATGAGGCGCGATTGTCATTGGTTGTTGGACATGGCGCTTTGCTTCCGATTGGTCGGCGCTCAGCGGGGAAAGCTCAACTTTCCTTGCCGAGCGCCAGGTTCCATTTTCGGCCACGCCGTTCGGGAGGGTGGAAGTCTGTAGCTCCGCCCCGCTCTGTTGTGATTGGACAGCGGCATCTTCACACAGTAGCGCCGACCAATCGTTTTCATGGCGGCATGTTTATGAAGTTTCCGCTCTCCAATCAAATAGCGGCTGGCGTCTGCCGGTTTTTTATGAATGAACATTTCGCGTCCGCCATGTTAGAGCGCGAAATTTGATTTTGTGAACTATGTAAAAGTTAAAAAGCTGTTTTCACAGTACAATCTCACATCAGAGTATGGGTATGTGCACATCTGACGTTTTGTGGGCTGGTTTTGACCGGTTTCCGTCGGCGGTTCCCGTCGGCGGTTCCCGCTGAGTTTTATGTTAATTTATGTTAATCCTACCCACCGGTAGGATTAACATGCTAGTCAATGGAGTTTAGAAAACGCTGTGTACATTACAACGTTTATTGTCTGGTCGTTTTCAGTTTATTCACCGGTTTTCAACCGGTTGTCAAAGATAGAGCAAGCGACTTCTTTTCAGCGTTTTTCAAGTGGGTCCAGCTGAACAAGTGCAGCAAAGACCAGTCTGAAAAACGCTAAGGAACACGCCGGGGAAATCGCCAAGAACACGCTGTACGACCGCTAGTAACCCGACCGCAAATCGTTAGCAAAACGCTAACAAAACCAGGGACACTAGCGAGTGCAGAAAACTCAGTTCTGCTAATCTCCACCGATTCCCGGTCGTTCTGCACAGATGCAGAAACGTCAGATGTGCACATACCCTACATATTCCTAATGCCTAGGCTTATATTAACCCCTTCTTTATACTAATTTCATATCAGCTACGTTTCACCATATTGACCTGTTTTTTTCTAACTTTATTAACCCCTTCTATTCTATTTCTGCTCCACTTGCTATCTCACTATGTGCTGTACTAAGGCCATTTCTACATTAACCTCTTCTATGCCTTTTGCATTTTACTTTTCCCACACATTCTTTTATATGGTTCTAACTGCTACTTTAACCCCTTGCATTCTGTTTTTTATTCACTAACTGTGTCCCTATGTGCTGTACTCATTACATTTGAAAATTAACCTCTTCTATACCATTTCTTAGTTATTTTATCTTTCACACTGTTTTATAGGAGTGCAAGTAGTACATTAACCCCTTCTATTGTCTTGGCTATTCACTGCCTATGTCACTATGTGGTCTACTACTGCCATTTTAATACTAAATTCTTTAATACTATTTTTCTTTTTATTGATCGTCCTGTATTTTTTACGCGTGCCAGTGCTACATTAACCCCTTACAGACTGTTTTTTAGTTTATTTCTACGTGCAGTGTGTCGTTACACTCTTATGAGTACATTAACCCATTATATGCTATTTTGCTTATATTTCTACTTGCACTGTGTCGTTACACTCTTATGAGTACATTAACCCATTATATGCTATTTTGCTTTTATTTCTACTTGCAGTGTGTCGTTACACTGTTATGAGTACATTAACCCATTATATGCTATTTTGCTTACATTTCATACTAATTAGTATGTAGGACTACTAACTCTCTTATATTTAACAGTTTGGATGTAATGCTACCTTACCACTGTCTTATTGTTGTGCCAGTGCTACATTAACCCCTTACAGACTGTTCTTTATTTTATTTCTATTTGCAGTGTGTCATTACACTCTTATGAGTACATTAACCCATTATATGATATTTTGCTTTTATTTCATACTAATTAGTCTGTAGGACTACTAACTCTCTTATATTTAACAGTTTGGATGTTATGCTACCTGTCCCTTTCACATCAGCGGTAATTTTAAATCGTGGCAGATGTGGTGAAAAAATCGCATCTGCTCTGTTTGCTGCATTGCTGCTGCATAACTGCTGCACTTGCGGTCCGATTCCGGTAATCGCCATAGTCAGTATATAGGGACTTGCGCCAGATGCCGCAAGTGCGCTTTGGCTCTTGCGCCAGGTGCTGCCGCAAAATAAATCACGGTCGACCACTGTTTTTTATCGCCCTACCACCTGCCGCAAGTGCTAAACACCAATTGCCGCACCTGCCGCAAGTAACTATATACTGACTATAGCAATTAACGCAACCGCCCACAAGTGCAGCGCTTATGCTGCGGCTATGCACCAAACCCCGCAGATACAGTTTTTTCACCGCATCTGATGCTATTTCTAATTACCGCTAATGTGAAAGGGCCTGTCATCACAGTAGGACATTAACTACTTTAACATACCAAATATATTGGTTCCATGTCATTTTACACTCTATGACCGACTTGGCCCCCTTTTACACGCGCGTTGTACATGCCGATTTACATTATTCCTTAACATATGGAAATATTACCATTATTAACGCAAGTTCCCCATACCCGTCACCATGGGTGCGGTTACGTAAGGTCACGCTACATCCCCGGATTAACGTTGATTTCTACATTGATCTGCCTGTTTCACCATGTACTCCAGAAGTTGCCTTATTTCTATTTTCACCATGCTTGGTCACATTGTGCCATTTCACGCTCGCTGATAATGCCGCTGTTTCCACCAACTCCAGCAAGAAAAAAAAAAAACACTACTTCCCCTATAATCCCAAAACCCTAAGTTTAAGGTACCAAATAACGCTAACTCTGCCATTTTGCACCACCATCTGCAACTCCACCACCCATTACTTGCGGCCACGAAAAAAAAAAGCTGCAAGCAGCAATTTTTTTTGCGGGTGCAAGTGCTGAATCTGCCGCATCCAGCAGAACCCACTTGCCGCAATGGACTGCAAAAGCCCCATAGACAATGCATGGGGCTTGTCGGATCCTGGCCACAAGTCGGCCATTAGGTGGCTGATCCGGCAGGTGCGGCGCTGATGTGAAAGGGGCATAACGTGATTTATTAAGCACAAAGAAATGTATTTCCTGTAAAGTATGATCTTTAAACTAGCTATATAATCTTGTGTGTCTAGTGTAAAATGTATTTCCGGTGATTATGAATACATTTCTGAAGTATAATAAGTGAAAACTAGCCTGAGATGTTAATGACTGTTCAATAAAAGTCAGAAAACTGAATGCAACTTCTTTCTATAAAAAAGACACTAGAGGTCCCCATAGCCTTAGAGATGAGTGTACGTTTTGCAGCTCCACTAAAATGGTATTATCAATTGTAAGTATTATTAGTCCTATGGTAAGATCTATGACTGTAAATACAAGTAATATAAGTTATTTACATATCATAGACCACAGATTTATCATTATAGAGTTACATGTTTCCCATGTTACTTAGATTATTAGGTCACAAATATAGTAAAACTATATTAAAAAAATCTGAATTAAATGAGCGTCAGTTTTATTTTACATTTTACATACACTCACAAATATACTGCTACTGACAGCATTTTTTTAAATGTTATTTGGAGCCTAGAAGAACTTCTGTGCCAGCCATTTAATATACGACTCCCTGACTCCATATAGAACTCAAGTAGTACCCTTAGGCTCCATTCACACTGTGCGTCTTTGCTCTGTCTTTGCTCTGTCTTTGCTCTGTCTTTGCTCTGTCTTTGCTTTGTCTTTGCTCTTGTCTTTGCCCTGTCTTTGCTTGTCTTTGCTCTGTCTTTGCTCATCAGTTTTTGTAGCCAACACCAGGAGTGGAACAATCAGAGGAAAAGTATATTGGAAATATGTCACCACTTCTGGATTTATCACCCTCTCCTGGATTTTGGCTAAAAAAACTGATGAGCAAAAACAGACCAAAAACGCAGTGTTAATGGAGCCTTACATCACGCAATCAGTGAGGCGAAGTTCACATGTAATCATCCGTTAGAATTGATCCAGCAGCAAACCGATAGCTATAAAATTATTTTTGCATAATTTGTTTTTTTATCTTGAGAGTCTATGTAAAATGGATCTGTTAGGCTGCTTTCACGTCAGTGGTATTGCAATTTTGCGGTAGATCCGGCAGATGTCGCCGCACCTGCCGGATGTAACGCGTAACTGCCTACTTCCGGCAACGATTCGGCAAGCCCCATTCATTGTCTATGGGGTTTGCGGTCATTCATATCCAGCCAGCCAGCGATCAATCAGCAAAGCGTGTTTTAAAATAGGTGCCAGGATCGCTGATTGGTCACCGCTGAGTGCCAGCCACGTCAGCCGCCGAGCGACATCAGCAGTGGACTCATATCCCTGCCAAGCGCGCATGCATGATTGGTCGCAGCCTATATTACTGTATATGGTGGATCAATGGTTAGTACTCATATATACAGTTAGGGCCAGAAATATTTGGACAGTGACACAATTTTCGCGAGTTGGGCTCTGCATGCCACCACATTGGATTTGAAATGAAACCTCTACAACAGAATTCAAGTGCAGATTGTAACGTTTAATTTGAAGGGTTGAACAAAAATATCTGATAGAAAATGTAGGAATTGTACACATTTCTTTACAAACACTCCACATTTTAGGAGGTCAAAAGTAATTGGACAAATAAACATAACCCAAACAAAATATTTTTATTTTCAATATTTTGTTGCGAATCCTTTGGAGGCAATCACTGCCTTAAGTCTGGAACCCATGGGCATCACCAAACGCTGGGTTTCCTCCTTCTTAATGCTTTGCCAGGCCTTTACAGCCGCAGCCTTCAGGTCTTGCTTGTTTGTGGGTCTTTCCGTCTTAAGTCTGGATTTCAGCAAGTGAAATGCATGCTCAATTGGGTTAAGATCTGGTGATTGACTTGGCCATTGCAGAATGTTCCACTTTTTTGCACTCATGAACTCCTGGGTAGCTTTGGCTGTATGCTTGGGTTCATTGTCCATCTGTACTATGAAGCGCCGTCCAATCAACTTTGCAGCATTTGGCTGAATCTGGGCTGAAAGTATATCCCGGTACACTTCAGAATTCATCCGGCTACTCTTGTCTGCTGTTATGTCATCAATA
The DNA here is from genome assembly GCA_033576535.1 of Allobates femoralis. Taxonomy (NCBI): domain Eukaryota; kingdom Metazoa; phylum Chordata; class Amphibia; order Anura; family Aromobatidae; genus Allobates; species Allobates femoralis. The sequence continues at coordinate 117,495,495 of JARQOC010000005.1, forward strand.
AACACAAGTGACCCAGTGCCATTGAAAGCCATGCCTGCCCATGCCATCACATTGCCTCCACCATGTTTTACAGAGGATGTGGTGTGCCTTGGATCATGTGCCGTTCCCTTTCTTCTCCAAACTTTTTTCTTCCCATCATTCTGGTACAGGTTGATCTTTGTCTCATCTGTCCATAGAATACTTTTCCAGAACTGAGCTGGCTTCTTGAGGTGTTTTTCAGCAAATTTAACTCTGGCCTGTCTATTTTTGGAATTGATGAATGGTTTGCATCTAGATGTGAACCCTTTGTATTTACTGTCATGGAGTCTTCTCTTTACTGTTGACTTAGAGACAGATACACCTACTTCACTGAGAATGTTCTGGACTTCAGTTGATGTTGTGAACGGGTTCTTCTTCACCAAATAAAGTATGCGGCGATCATCCACCACTGTTGTCATCCGTGGACGCCCAGGCCTTTTAGAGTTCCCAAGCTCGCCAGTCAATTCCTTTTTTCTCAGAATGTACCCAACTGTTGATTTTGCTACTCCAAGCATGTCTGCTATCTCTCTGATGGATTTTTTCTTTTTTTTCAGCCTCAGGATGTTCTGCTTCATCTCAATTGAGAGTTCCTTTGACCACATGTTGTCTGGTCACAGCAACAGCTTCCAAATGCAAAACCACACACCTGGAATTCACCCCTGACCTTTTAACTACTTCATTGATTGCAGGTTAACGAGGGAGACGCCTTCAGAGTTAATTGCAGCCCTTAGAGTCCATTGTCCAATTACTTTTGGTCCCTTGAAAAAGAGGAGGCTATGCATTACAGAACTATGATTCCTAAACCCTTTCTCCGATTTGGATGTGGAAACTCTCATATTGCAGCTGGGAGTGTGCACTTTCAGCCCATATTATATATATAATTGTATTTCTGAACATGTTTTTGTAAACAGCTAAAATAACAAAACTTGTGTCACTGTCCAAATATTTCTGGCCCTAACTGTATATAATATATATATTAATATATATATATATATATATATATATATACACACCACACACAGTTGTGGCCAAAAGTATTGACATCCCTGCAATTCTGTCAGGTAATACTCAGTTTCTTCCTGAAAATGATTGCAATCACAAATTCTTTGGTATTATTATCTTCATTTAATTTGTCTTCAATGAAAAAACACAAAAGGAATTGTCCTAAAGCCAAATTGGATCTAATTCCACACCAAACATAAAAAGTGGGTGGACAAAAGTATTGGCACTGTTAGAAAAATCATGTGATGCTTCTCCAATTTGTGTAATTAACAGCACCTGTAACTTACCTGTGGCACCTAACAGGTGTTGGCAATAACTAAATCACACTTGCAGCCAGTTGACATGGATTAAAGTTGACTCAACCTCTGTCCTGTGTCCTTGTGTGTACCACATTGAGCATGGAGAAAAGAAAGAAGACCAAAGAACTGTCTGAGGACTTGAGAAACCAAATTGTGAGGAAGCATGAGCAATCTCAAGGCTACAAGTCCATCTCCAAAGAACTGAATGTTCCTGTGTCTACCGTGCGCAGTGTCATCAAGACGTTTAAAGCCCATGGCACTAGATGTGGACGGAAAAGAAAAATTGACGAGAGATTTCAACGCAAGATTGTGCGGATGGTGGACAAAGAACCTTGACTAACATCCAAACAAGTTCAAGCTGCCCTGCAGTCCGAGGGTACAACAGTGTCAACCCGTACCATCCGTCGGCGTCTTAATGAAAAGGGACTGTATGGTAGGATACCCAGGAAGACCCCACTTCTTACCCCGAGACATAAAAAAGCCAGGCTGGAGTTTGCCAAAACTTACCTGAGAAAGCCTAAAACGTTTTGGAAGAATGTTCTCTGGTCAGATGAGACAAAAGTAGAGCTTTTTGGGCAAAGGCATCAACACAGAGTTTACAGGAGAAAAAAAGAGGCATTCAAAGAAAAGAACACGGTTCCTACAGTCAAACATGGCGGAGGTTCCCTGATGTTTTGGGGTTGCTTTGCTGCCTCTGGCACTGGAATGCTTGACCGTGTGCATGGCATTATGAAGTCTGAAGACTACCAACAAATTTTGCAGCATAATGTAGGGCCCAGTGTGAGAAAGCTGGGTCTCCCTCAGAGGTCATGGGTCTTCCAGCAGGACAATGACCCAAAACACACTTCAAAAAGCACTAGAAAATGGTTTGAGAGAAAGCACTGGAGACTTCTAAGGTGGCCAGCAATGAGTCCAGACCTGAATCCCATAGAACACCTGTGGAGTGATCTAAAAATGGCAGTTTGGAGAAGGCACCCTTCAAATATCAGGGACCTGGAGCAGTTTGCCAAAGAAGAATGGTCTAAAATTCCAGCAGAGCATTGTAAGAAACTCATTGATGGTTACCGGAAGCGGTTGATCGCAGTTATTTTGGCTAAAGATTGTGCAACCAAGTATTAGGCTGAGGGTGCCAATACTTTTGTCCAGCCCATTCTTGAAGTTTTGTGTGAAATGATCAATGTTTTCCTTTTTGCTTCATTCTCTTTTGTGCTTTTTCTTTGAAGACAAATTAAATGAAGATAATAATACAAAAGAATTTGTGATTGCAATCATTTTCAGGAAGAAACTAAGTATTATCTGACAGAATTGCAGGGGTGTCAATACTTTTGGCCACAACTGTGTCTGTATATATACAGGGGTTGGACAAAATAATGGAAATACCTGACGTTTTGGCATCATAATCTTCGAACATGTTATAAAAATGGAAACCGTGACATATGTTAATGTTTTGTAGTTGATTATTGGTGTTAAGTGATATGTGTATGTAAATTAAATGTTTGTTTTGCTGAATTGTAAGAACATTGATGAGAACCTGATACCAATGGCAGACCTTTCGGATTTTCAAAAAGGCCAAATTGTTGGTGCTGGTATGGCAGGCGCTAGTGTAACAGAAACTGCCCGAATGCTTGGTGTGTCAAGAGGTCCTGTCTCCAAAGTAATGACTGCATTAGAAAGAGAAGGAAAAACGTCCGCAGCAAAGCACAGGTCCGGCCGAAGGTCGACGTTGACTGAGGAAACCGTCGGACTCTAAAGCGAATTGTGAGAGAGGATCACAAGACCACGGCTCCGAAAAATCACTGCTGAGCTCAATGAACATCTATAAAAACCCAGATTCCATGAAAACTGTTCATCGGGAGCTGCGCCAATCTGGATTCCACGGAAGAGCTGCAATTAGAAAACCGCTGCTCTCAATGACAAATGTTTCCAAGCGTTTAGAGTGGTGTAGAAACCTCCAGAATTGGTCCCTCGAGCAGTGGAAACATGTGATCTTCTCAGACCAATCATCGTTTACCCCATTTTCCGACCTCCGGCCGAGTGTACGTTTAGAGACGGCCGATAGAAGCATTCCATCCAGACTGCCTTCTCCCAACCGTAAAACATGGCGGAGGTTCTGTGATGATCTGGGGTGCTATTTCATGGAGATCCGCCGGGCCAATGATATCTCCTTGTGTGAATCCATACCTCAGAGAGTTGAGGCTGCAATCACCACAAAAGGTGGACCTGCACCATATTAAACTAACTTTTGTTGATTTTTCCAGGTGTTTCCATTATTATCTATCTATCTAAATCAAGGAAAACAGGCAGCACTCCAGTTCAGGTGAATAAAGGGTCTGTTTTTTATTCAGAGCCCATGTGGCACGACGTTTCGGTGCACTAGGCACCTTTCTCAAGTACAAAGTGCAGGCATTCACAGTGGGTTTATATAGCTCTCAAATTTACATAATTAACATTAATTCATTAAGACAATAACGATAAAACATCCATAAAATCATTATTGATTTGTGTACAAATAAACTGACATATACATATATAAAGTGCAATCATATAGGTGCTATTAGTGCATATAAAAGTGCTGCGTTGCTGTAATAAAAGACTTCATTCCCTTAATAAGGTGCAGATTTGATCACAAGTGCACCTGTGTGAAGATAAGAACATTAGCATTAGTATAACATATGGGACTCACATACACAGTAACGTTGTACAAACAAAGCTGTCTCCATTAGCCTCCATTTCCTCATTGTGACATGTGATTCCAGCTCTGTACCTCATTGGCCGAGATCACCGCCCTCTACTATTGGATACGGCCGTGCATGCTCAGTGTAACCTGTTCCACCCAGGCTTCACACTGAGCATGCTCAGAACCACCGAAGCCTCATACGCCATTTTGGAAGTGGGTAAACATTGCCCACACAGCGGTGTATATGTTTTCTTTATAGGGAAACTATATATAACTCATAATAATAGGTTTGTAACCTTTATTCCTTTCCCCAGGTATCATTATTAGACTATATATTAGAGTATATCCCAAATTTGATAACTTTATACAGTTCAATTAGCTATATATACATCCCATAATGTTAATTTTACTGCTGTAAGGATTTTCCCAGGCGTAGACTGTAGGTGGTCCTTTACATAGATTTTCCCACTGTTCAAGTTAATGCTGTAATAGATAAATATACATGCATAAAAAACTCATACATATGTAATGTTAAAAAAATTCTTTGATATAAAAAATGCACAATTCAGCTGATGGATCGTAACCTGGTTATTCTATAGGGGTTTTGTGGCCTATAATTAATTCATATTGTATGGATTTTAAAGTCCACATTTAAGCCACCTGGCCTTAATGTCTGCAGCTTATAAATCCATTCCATTTCTAGTTTTTTTAAAACACTTACCCTATTGCCCCCTCGTCTGTTCTTTGGAACCTGGTCTATGATTCTAAACTTACGATCATCCTCAGTATGTCCTGCATCCACAAAATGTTTGGGAATCGGTAAGTTTTTTTGTTTTTGCCTTATGGAACTCTTGTGTAATGCAAACCTAGTTTTAAAGCTGCACGTTGTTTCCCCCACGTACCACAGGCCACATGGGCACTGCAATTGATACACTAAGAATTCACTATGACAAGTGAGATAGTGCCTGATTTTATATGTGACCTGGGTACGTGGATTGGTAAAACTAGAACCTTTTAGCATAGCTGTGCAGTATACACAGCTCAAACAGGGAAAGCAACCCTTCCGACTCATACCAGAGAGGAATGTCTGTTTTTTTCCTTTCAGTGGTCCACAATCTGAGTGTACCAATCTGTCTTTTAAGCACTTACTTTTTCTATATGAGAATAGCGGGGGGTTTTTGAATTCTTCTATTTCTGGCATTCCTTTTTGCAAAGTGAACCAGTGTCTACAAATAATATTCGCAACTTTATTACTACCTTCAGAGTAAGTCATCACCATAGGAACCCTATCTAGTTTCTTTTGTTTCTGTTTTGGGTAAAGAAGGGTATCCCTTTCAATCTCCTTTACCCTATTGCACTGTTTTTGTACAAGTGCCTTAGGGTAACCCCTATCTGTGAACTTTTTACACATCGTATTTAGATCCTGATCCAGTTGGTCTTCCTCGCTCACTATTCTTCTCACCCTAGTAAACTGACTAAAGGGGATTGATTCCAATGTTTTCTTTGGATGGTTACTGGTATAGAGCAGCATATTATTTTTATCTGTTTCTTTTGAATGTACTCTAGTAATTAAATGTCCATTATTTATATTCCCAGCAGTCTTCCAAGCTTTCATATACCGTATATACTCGCGTATAAGCCGAGTTTTTCAGCCCAAAAATTGGGCTGAAAAGTACCCCCCTCGGCTTATACGCGAGTCAGTAACGGTCCCTATGAGTATACAGCAGCCCCAGCAGCCCCAGTAATCCAGGGCCCCCCCAGCCTTGCTCCAGTCACCTGTAAAGTAAAATATACTTATCATTGTCCCGCTGCTGTCCGCGCCCGCATCTGCCGACATCCCAATCCTCCATCTTCATGCGTCTTTTTCCGGTTTCCTGTGTTCGTCGCAGGCAATGACGTCATTGCCGACGCCGAACACAGGAAGTCGGAAGAAGACGCATGAAGATGGAGGATCGGGATGTCGGCAGCGGCGGGTGCGGACGGCAGCGGGACAGTGATAAGTATATTTTGCTTTACAGGTGACCGAAGCAAGGCTGGGGGGCCCTGGATTACTGGGGCTGCTGTACACTACCGCTGGGGCTGCTGTATACTACCGCTGGGGCTGCCGGGGCTGCTGTATACTACCACTGGGGCTGCCGGGGCTGCTGTATACTACCACTGGGGCTGCTGGGGCTCCTATGTACTACCACTGGGGCTGCTGGGGCTCCTATATACTACCACTGGGGCTGCAGGGGCTGCTGTATACTACCACTGGGGCTGCTGGGGATGCTATATACTACCACTGGGGCTGCTGTATACTACCACTGGGGCTGCTGGGGCTCCTATATACTACCACTGGGGCTGCTGTATACTACCACTGGGGCTGCTGGGGATGCTATATACTACCACTGGGGCTGCTGGGGATGCTATATACTACCACTGGGGCTGCTGGGGCTGCTGTATACTACCACTGGGACTGCTGGGGCTGCTGTATACTACCACTGGGGCTGCTGGGGATGCTATATACTACCACTGGGGCTGCTGTATACTACCACTGGGGCTGCTGGGGATGCTATATACTACCACTGGGGCTCCTATATACTACCACTGGGGCTGCTGTATACTACCACTGGGGCTGCTGGGGATGCTATATACTACCACTGGGGCTGCTGGGGATGCTATATACTACCACTGGGGCTGCTGGGGCTGCTGTATACTACCACTGGGGCTGCTGGGGATGCTATATACTACCACTGGGGCTGCTGTATACTACCACTGGGACTGCTGGGGCTGCTGTATACTACCACTGGGGCTGCTGGGGATGCTATATACTACCACTGGGGCTGCTGTATACTACCACTGGGGCTGCTGGGGATGCTATATACTACCACTGGGGCTGCTGTATACTACCACTGGGGCTGCTGTATACTACCACTGGGGAGGCCTGTATACCACTGGGGGGGGGTCCTGTATACCTGTGCTGGGGTCCACCCTCGGCTTATACACGAGTCAATAGGTTTTTCCAGATTTTTGCAGCAAAAGTAGGGGGGTCGGCTTATACACGGGTCGGCTTATACACGAGTATATACGGTACATACAGTAAAGTAGTTGCAACACTCCCAGTTCAGTTGTAATCTTACACCTTTAATCTGGCCATTGGTACAGTCACCAGCGACCTCCTTCTAGCTAGAAGAGGCTAGAAAAAGGTCGCTGGTGACCGAAACATAGCCTGACTGTACCCATGGCCAGAATAAAGGCGTAAGATTACAACTGAATTGGGAGTGCTGCAACTGCTTTATTATATATATATATATATATAACATGGTGTACCCACTAGGCTTGTTAACCGGCCAGGGTTAAGCATAATATTTGTCTGATTTATCTACTACAGCGGTGGCCTGCTATTACCAGGATGAGAAGGCCCATGGTTATGGATGATGATGCCATATGTGTAATGTCAGCTGGAAGCAAGCCCTGGGGTTAGTATTGGACAGGCATCTGTAAGATACCCCCATTACTAAGCCAGTATATTGAAAGCAAGAAAAAACACAATTTTTTCACGGGGTGTGAAGAAGGTCTGTATATCGACCGAAACACATGTCGGGCGGTCAGCGTTCAACGGTGGTCTTTCAAGGTAATACTTTATGCTTGTTACTCTGTAATGCACATTTTGGTAGCATGCTGTGCACTAGCACTTAACAGTAGTCACCATGTGCTGTTTGGCTATACGCTATTGATTGTTGTTAATCTATGGTGATATCATTATATACTATCCTGTAATTATTAACCCTTTGTAGAGCATGCATATTCACTGTGGGGTTATATGTGTGTGCACATTGGGTGCTTGGTGCACATATATCTAAACTGGTTAGACTTCTACACAGCGATTAGATGGCTTGATAACGGTACATATGGCTATTTCTTATATAGAGCTTTCAGTTTTGATACACTAAGCTGTGAGGTTACCACCTATTATGACACTGTCTCTGTACTGTTAATGTTTTTTAATATTCACCCTCCTGAGTCCGTCCGTACATTAGATATATAATAAATTGCCTTTTCCAAATATGGGCTATTTGATTGTTGTTTATTTTCCGTTGTTTCCATATTCTTGTTCGGTCAGACACAGCCATTACACAGTACGTATCAGGGACACATATATAAGATTATCTCAGCACATGAGTTGTGGAATGATCAGATCATGTCCCAGTACGGTCAGACACATCCATTACACAGTACATAGTAGGGACACACATATAAAACGATCTCAGCACAGGTACATTTTTATTAAACACATCTAACTGGGGAAATTATTATGATTACAAGATCTATTGATTAAAAATAACTTTAAAATTACCTTTGTTCATGGGAAAACCCCTTTATTGACACAATCAGTGCTCAATAAATAATTACAAGGGATATACAATTGATAATGCTCAAAAAAATGCTAGTAGTGCAAAAAAGTGCAACAGCAAAACAATTGGGGATATACATGTACATATATTCAGCACCGAACTGGGGTGTCTGGGGCCCACCAGTGAAATTGACTCCAGGGTCCCACCCTTCAGCTATATACAAATACCTGTTAGCCGTTATATCCATTATATTAGCGACTCCTGATGTGCCCTTGCCATAACTGCAATATACAATTACTGTAATTTGCATTAAAGGAATTCTTTAGTGAAAATAAGTTATCAGTGATCCACAGGTTAGATAAGTGATAACTTGTTTATTGGTGGAATCCGACCAGTGGAAACTGCACCATCAGAAGAATGTGGAGCTATTATCCCCATTATAAAATGCAGTGGCCAGTAATGATGTGACCGCAGCTTCATACTTAATCATTGGGGCTTCCAGAAAAAGCCAAACACAGCGCTCACAGTCACTGAGGCAATGAGCGGAGCAGTGGTCGAGCTGTACATGAGCTCCAGTCTAATGGGGGAAAACAAACCTATGACTAAGGACTGTTTTTAAGGACAATGTTTTGAATGTGCATTTTAATGTTTTATTCTAATAAAATGAATTTGTAAGGATTTATAACTCAGGACTAGGGATGAGCGAGTCTACTCGCTAGGACTCGTTACTCGGCGATTCTTAAGGGACTCGCTGGACTCGGGAATCGGCGAGTCTTTTAGCGAATACTCGCTCAGTAACGAGTCCAATGCAAGTGAATGGCAATCTTAGTTTTGTCATAGTTTACTTTCTCTCACTCGCTAGACTCGCTAGACTCGCTCTATCACATCGCTATATAGCTTGAATCTCCCCAAACAGCAGCGAGTCTGAGCGAGTCTACGAGTCCGAATCCTAGCGAGTCTGCGATTCCGAGTCCTGTATTCTCTATTCGGGACTCGCGAATCCAGAATCTTTTATGTTACTAGTCAGCATTGCGTGTTAGGTCAGAAAACTTGTGAAGATAGCCAATCATAGTCAGTAATGGCATAGCAGCTTTGGTTGTGTCAGGACTATGATTGGCTGCTGTCCATCGTGATGCCTATGTCATCTATGACAAGGCAAGGCAGTATATAAGGCTTGCCCCCGCCATTTTGGGCACATTGCTGAGAAGAGCTGACCTAGTGCAGGGAGACTTGGAGCAGATCTAGGGACAGTTAGGCAGTGTAGGAGTCACATATAACCCAAAAGTTCTTTTCAGAACTAACAGGACGCAGTGTAGGAGTCAAGATTCCTCACACATAACCCAAAAGTTCTTTTCAGAACTACCAGGACGGAGGATTGCTGTACAGGACTGTAAGGAAGGGGAGATAGGAGCAGCCTTACAGTGAATCCAGCACCATCCTCAGAGCTTAGTTCACCCAGCTTTCCGCAGAGCTGTAATCCTAAGCTTTTTCTTATTTTTGGCACTAGTCTACCAAATAATTTTGGTGCCATTTTTCCACAAAAAATTTCCTGTGCCAGTGCGTTGCTGTACGGTGTCCTGCCTGCAGCTCGCACGGTACTTGTAAACTTGCACGCAGCCAGCACCGCAGCCTAAGTGTGCCTGGTTCTGCGTACTAAACAATTTTTTCCTGTGCCAGTGCGTAGCTGTACGGTGTCCTGCCTGCAGCTCGCACGGTACTTGTAAACTTGCACGCAGCCAGCACCGCAGCCTAAGTGTGCCTGGTTCTGCGTACTAAACAATTTTTTCCTGTGCCAGTGCGTAGCTGTACGGTGTCCTGCCTGCAGCTCGCACGGTACTTGTAAACTTGCACGCAGCCAGCACCGCAGCCTAAGTGTGCCTGGTTCTGCGTACTAAACAATTTTTTCCTGTGCCAGTGCGTAGCTGTACGGTGTCCTGCCTGCAGCTCGCACGGTACTTGTAAACTTGCACGCAGCCAGCACTGCAGCCTAAGTGTGCCTGGTTCTGCGTACTAAACAATTTTTTCCTGTGCCAGTGCGTAGCTGTACGGTGTCCTGCCTGCAGCTCGCACGGTACTTGTAAACTTGCACGCAGCCAGCACCGCAGCCTAAGTGTGCCTGGTTGTGCGTACTAAACAATTTTTTCCTGTGCCAGTGCGTAGCTGTACGGTGTCCTGCCTGCAGCTCGCACGGTACTTGTAAACTTGCACGCAGCCAGCACCGCAGCCTAAGTGTGCCTGGTTGTGCGTACTAAACAATTTTTTCCTGTGCCAGTGCGTAGCTGTACGGTGTCCTGCCTGCAGCTCGCACGGTACTTGTAAACTTGCACGCAGCCAGCACCGCAGCCTAAGTGTGCCTGGTTCTGCGTACTAAACAATTTTTTCCTGTGCCAGTGCGTAGCTGTACGGTGTCCTGCCTGCAGCTCGCACGGTACTTGTAAACTTGCACGCAGCCAGCACCGCAGCCTAAGTGTGCCTGGTTCTGCGTACTAAACAATTTTTTCCTGTGCCAGTGCGTAGCTGTACGGTGTCCTGCCTGCAGCTCGCACGGTACTTGTAAACTTGCACGCAGCCAGCACTGCAGCCTAAGTGTGCCTGGTTCTGCGTACTAAACAATTTTTTCCTGTGCCAGTGCGTAGCTGTACGGTGTCCTGCCTGCAGCTCGCACGGTACTTGTAAACTTGCACGCAGCCAGCACCGCAGCCTAAGTGTGCCTGGTTGTGCGTACTAAACAATTTTTTCCTGTGCCAGTGCGTAGCTGTACGGTGTCCTGCCTGCAGCTCGCACGGTACTTGTAAACTTGCACGCAGCCAGCACCGCAGCCTAAGTGTGCCTGGTTCTGCGTACTAAACAATTTTTTCCTGTGCCAGTGCGTAGCTGTACGGTGTCCTGCCTGCAGCTCGCACGGTACTTGTAAACTTGCACGCAGCCAGCACCGCAGCCTAAGTGTGCCTGGTTCTGCGTACTAAACAATTTTTTCCTGTGCCAGTGCGTAGCTGTACGGTGTCCTGCCTGCAGCTCGCACGGTACTTGTAAACTTGCACGCAGCCAGCACTGCAGCCTAAGTGTGCCTGGTTCTGCGTACTAAACAATTTTTTCCTGTGCCAGTGCGTAGCTGTACGGTGTCCTGCCTGCAGCTCGCACGGTACTTGTAAACTTGCACGCAGCCAGCACCGCAGCCTAAGTGTGCCTGGTTGTGCGTACTAAACAATTTTTTCCTGTGCCAGTGCGTAGCTGTACGGTGTCCTGCCTGCAGCTCGCACGGTACTTGTAAACTTGCACGCAGCCAGCACCGCAGCCTAAGTGTGCCTGGTTGTGCGTACTAAACAATTTTTTCCTGTGCCAGTGCGTAGCTGTACGGTGTCCTGCCTGCAGCTCGCACGGTACTTGTAAACTTGCACGCAGCCAGCACCGCAGCCTAAGTGTGCCTGGTTCTGCGTACTAAACAATTTTTTCCTGTGCCAGTGCGTAGCTGTACGGTGTCCTGCCTGCAGCTCGCACGGTACTTGTAAACTTGCACGCAGCCAGCACCGCAGCCTAAGTGTGCCTGGTTGTGCGTACTAAACAATTTTTTCCTGTGCCAGTGCGTAGCTGTACGGTGTCCTGCCTGCAGCTCGCACGGTACTTGTAAACTTGCACGCAGCCAGCACCGCAGCCTAAGTGTGCCTGGTTGTGCGTACTAAACAATTTTTTCCTGTGCCAGTGCGTAGCTGTACGGTGTCCTGCCTGCAGCTCGCACGGTACTTGTAAACTTGCACGCAGCCAGCACCGCAGCCTAAGTGTGCCTGGTTCTGCGTACTAAACAATTTTTTCCTGTGCCAGTGCGTAGCTGTACGGTGTCCTGCCTGCAGCTCGCACGGTACTTGTAAACTTGCACGCAGCCAGCACCGCAGCCTAAGTGTGCCTGGTTGTGCGTACTAAACAATTTTTTCCTGTGCCAGTGCGTAGCTGTACGGTGTCCTGCCTGCAGCTCGCACGGTACCTTCCATCTCTCTAAAAATATCTTAGCCTCTAGTGTGTACCTTTCACGAAATAGTACCTGCTACTTGTTTTACAAGCCCCCAGAAAGCCACCAGAAATTACAAAATGTCACACAAAAAACCAAATCCCAAAAAAAGTCTTGCTAAGGGACAGGGACGAGGTACAGGCATTGGTAGTCGTGGCCAACTATCCACCAGTTCGGGCAGACAGACGAGGATTGATCGATCGTTCCTCCTGTCTAACTTTCCCCGTCAGGAAAGTAAACGAGTATTGAGGCCGGAAGACGAACAGCATCTAACGTCTTGGCTGGCAGACAAGACCTCAACAACAGGTTCTTGCAGCACTCAAGGTTCCTTGAGCACTGTATCTACTGTTGGTACATACCATGCTGGGTCATCTAATCCACAACCTCTTCACAGTTCCTCAGACCAACAGCAGCCCCATGAAAATGTTGACACAGACATGGGTCACTCAGATGACTTATTTGGTACATATAATCCTTTACATGAATCCGGTTTGCCAGACTCCGTAGTAGATGACATACTTGATGAAGAATTGTCCATTCATGGACAAGTTTTAGAGACACCCCGGCCACATGAACGTGTCTTTCAGCAAAGTCTTAGACCGTCTCAGGAGTTGGAGGATGATGATGAGACAGTGACACACTTGTCATCTGGGGAGCAAAATCTATCTTGTTATCGGGAAGATTTAGAAGAGGAAGGGGTTGATGATGAGACAACTGATCCCACGTGGAATGTTGCGATGCAGAGCCAGCAGAGCAGCACGGAGGAAGAAAGTGTGTATGTCCCACCAACAAAGGCAGCAAGGCCGACTCCTCCCACCAGAACTCAAAGAGTCACCACTGTTGCCCAAAATGTGTCCACTGTGGCTCAAAATTTGTCAACTGGTGGACAAAATGTCTCAAATGTGGGCCTCAGTAATCCCTCAGGGAGTACAGTCAAGCCTAGAGGTCGGTCAGCCACTGTGTGGAAATTTTTTAAAGATGGGCCTTCTCAAGAAAATGTGGTCATCTGTACCATCTGCCATGCAAGGCTCAGCAGAGGCCACGGGAAAGGAAACCAGAGCACCAGCAGTATGCGGAAGCACATGGCTGGTCAGCACCCTATTCAGTGGTCAAAAGTGCAGCCTTCCACAACAGTGTCATCTGACCCAAAGACTGCGACGGTAACTCAGATACGTCCGTCACAATCAAGTGTTGCTGAAGCTGGTCCAGCTCATATGTACTCATCACAAGCAGCGGTTGCAGAGAGACTGAACCCGAGTGCAGACAGTTGTCGGTCAGCAACATCGTTACAGTTATCAGTGACACAGCTGTACGAAAGGAAGCAGAAATACCACTCTTCCCACCCATTAGCCAAAAAAATAAATGCCCAGATAGCTAAGTTGTTAGCAGTCGAGATGTTGCCGTTTAGGCTTGTGGGTACAGACTCTTTCCGTGAGCTTTTGGCTGTGGCAGTACCACGCTACTCGGTTCCAAGCCGCCACTACTTTTCACGTTGTGCCGTCCCCGCGTTACATGAGCATGTCATTAACAACCTCAAGCGTGCCCTCACCAACGCTGTAACCGGGAAAGTACACCTTACTACGGACACGTGGACAAGCAGTTCAGGACAGGGCCGGTACATCTCGCTCACCGCGCATTGGATCAACGTTGTGGAGAGTGTGCCAAACGATGTTAGTGTTACATCAAACATCCTACCCACGCCACGGATAGCTGGCACAACCTCATTCAGGGTCTCTGCATCATCCTATATGTCCACTACCCCATCTTCCGCTTCCTCGACCAATCCTCAATTGCCCTCAACATCACGGCCAAGTTGGGAGGTTTGCTGCAGTGCTTCAGCAAGACGCCAACAGGCTCTGCTGAAGCTGATCTGTTTAGGTCACACACCGCACACTGCAGTAGAGCTGTTGAAAGGTCTGAAGGAACAGACAGATGAGTGGCTATCCCCACTCCAACTCCAGACCGGTCTCGTGGTGAGCGACAATGGTCGTAACCTAGTGGCTGCACTTAAGCTCGGAAACCTTGTGCACGTCCCTTGCATGGCTCACGTGCTGAATCTGGTAGTGCAGAAATTCCTGCGTACATACCCAGAGCTATGTGACCTACTGGAGAAGGTGCGTCGAGTTTGTGCACATTTTCGTCATTCGTCAACAGCGGTTGGAAAACTTTCATTGCTTCAAAAGCAATTGAATTTGCCCAACCACAGACTCATTTGTGACATGCCGACACGATGGAACTCTACATTCCATATGTTATCGAGGATCAATGAGCAGCAGAGGGCAATATCCGAGTATCAGTTGCAACATGCCCGTCAGACCGGCAGTCAGCCACGACATATTAGTACAATGGAGTGGGTGTGGATCGCTGACACATCTGAGGTTCTTGATAATTTTGACTACTGCACAAAACTGGTGAGCGGTGATCAGTCCATCATCAGTGTCACTATACCCATGCTGTGTCTGCTGAAAGAGTCCCTCATTAATCAGAAAAATGAAGCATTGAGAGCCCAGCAGATGGCTATGGAGCCAGATTTAAACAGCGCAGTACCTAGCCAGCAAAGTCAGTATGACCAGGCAACAATGGCTCCTGAGGAGGAACAGGAGCAAGACGATGAAGAGGATTCATTTTTTGTTGGTGCCGATGTCAACCCAGATGGTACTCAGAACCCCAGCTTTGTGTCTGTCCACCATGGGTGGCCTGGAGAGGAGGAGGCGGAGACAGACTTTGCGGATACAATGGGTATTGAACATCGTTCTGAGGACACTGAAGACATGACTCTATGCAGCTTAGGACACATGGCTGACTTCATGTTGACTTGTCTGCTAGAAGACCCACGAGTGATTAACATATTGCACAACGACCTCTACTGGTTGGCCACCTTTCTGGACCCACGTTATAAAGATAAATTCACCTCACTGCTGTTTCAGTCACCACGTGGCTTGACAATTGACTATTTCAAGAGTGTTCTTGTGGAAAATATGCTTCGAATATCACCGTCAGACAACACTCTGCCCATAGTTAGCAACTCTGTGCAACAGCAGCCTTTGGTCGGGGCACAATCATCCACGCTGTCCAGAAGAGATGCTGGAAA
Organism: Allobates femoralis; assembly: GCA_033576535.1. Taxonomy (NCBI): domain Eukaryota; kingdom Metazoa; phylum Chordata; class Amphibia; order Anura; family Aromobatidae; genus Allobates; species Allobates femoralis. The sequence goes on from JARQOC010000005.1 coordinate 117,510,919, forward strand.
GATGTCCGCAAAGTGGGCTATGTTCAATAAGCCATCGAACCTGCAGCGCCATGTTGCTCCAGTAACCATCTCTCGGAGACAGAAACTTACCAACATGGTACAAGAATACTTAAGTGACAGTACCTGCTTCCTGACTGATGCCGCAGTCCCGTTTAATTACTGGGTCTCCAAGCTCCACACTTGGACCGAGCTCTCGTTGTATGCCTTGGAGGTGCTGGCATGCCCTGCAGCTAGTGTGACATCAGAGCGGGTTTTCAGTGCCGCTGGGGGTATCATAACTGATACCAGGACACGTCTTACTCCAGAGAATGCAGACAGGCTTACTCTAATTAAGTTTAATAGGAACTGGATTTCACAAGACTTCTTGAGCCCTGAAGACGACAGTACTCAGAGCTGAAGTGCCACGTTCATCATCAATATGATATAATTAATCATTGTATTATATTGTGTCTTTTTGGTACAAGCAGTATGTCCAAGACCAGTAACGATTTGCGTAACCATGTTCCTGCAACCTGGTAATGAGGCTGCTTCATCTTAAACCAACACTACACCTTAACTTCGGTTTCATTAACCATCACAACACCTTTTCACAAGGAATCAACCTTTATTTTCTGTTAGCAAACATTTAACAGCCCCTTGGGCTAATTTTTGGAAACACCCAGCCTAACAAGCTGATCATGGCCCTTAGGCCTGCATTTACACTAAAAATGCAAAACAGCCCCTTGGGCTAATTTTTGGAAACACCCAGCTTAACAAGCTGATCATGGCCCTTAGGCCTGCATTTATACCCAAAAAGCAAAACAGCCCCTTGGGCTAATTTTTTGAAACACCCAGCTTAACAAGCTGATCATGGCCCTTAGGCCTGCATTTATACCCAAAAAGCAAAACAGCCCCTTGGGCTAATTTTTTGAAACACCCAGCCTAACAAGCTGAACATGGCCATTAGGCCTGCATTTATACCCAAAATGCAAAACAGCCCCTTGGGCTAATTTTTGGAAACACCCAGCCTAACAAGCTGAACATGGCCATTAGGCCTGCATTTATACCCAAAATGCAAAACAGCCCCTTGGGCTAATTTTTGGAAACACCCAGCCTAAGAGGCTTATCATGGCCCTTAGGCCTGCATTTACACTTAAAATGCAAAACAGCCCCTTGGGCTAATTTTTGGAAACACCCAGCCTAAGAGGCTTATCATGGCCCTTAGGCCTGCATTTACACTTAAAATGCCAAACAGCCCCTTGGGCTAATTTTTGGAAACACCCAGCCTAACAAGCTGAACATGGCCATTAGGCCTGCATTTATACCCAAAATGCAAAACAGCCCCTTGGGCTAATTTTTGGAAACACCCAGCCTAAGAGGCTTATCATGGCCCTTAGGCCTGCATTTACACTTAAAATGCAAAACAGCCCCTTGGGCTAATTTTTGGAAACACCCAGCCTAACAAGCTGAACATGGCCATTAGGCCTGCATTTATACCCAAAATGCAAAACAGCCCCTTGGGCTAAGTTTTGGAAACACCCAGCCTAAGAGGCTTATCATGGCCCTTAGGCCTGCATTTACACTAAAAATGCCAAACAGCCCCTTGGGCTAATTTTTGGAAACACCCAGCCTAACAAGCTGAACATGGCCATTAGGCCTGCATTTATACCCAAAATGCAAAACAGCCCCTTGGGCTAATTTTTCCAGGCACCAAGCCTATGCCTCCATCGTGGGCATTGCATGTACTATGCTCCTAGTACAAGCAATTCTATTGTATGGGCCAAGCACCCTGCTTTCTGAAAAAAATGTATATGAAGCCCCTTCAGCTAATTTTTTTTAGGCAACAAGCCTATGCTTGCATCGTGGGCATTGCTTGGACTATCATCCTGCTGGAGCCTGGAGAAAGGTCCCACTGTACGCTTTGTAGAAAACGCGTAGACGCGATGTGTAGCAGGTAGATGTCCCAGCCTCTCACATGTGTGTTCCTAGTCTTGTTGCCATAGCGAGGCATTAAGTAACCCCCCAAACACAGGCACTGTTTATTTGTCAGCAACATTTGTCTGTGGAGTCATGATTTTACACTTAGTAACCAAGGTGACTTCATGCTCCATGCGGTCCGTAAAGTACTTGCTAATGATGCTCTCTCTCCCCTGTCCTCCACGCCAAATGTCTCGGGGTAATCCTTGACTCATCCCTCTCCTTCAAGCCCCACCTCTAGTTCCTAACCAAGTCCCTGTCACTCCAACTCAAAAATATTTCAAGAATTTGCTCGTTACTCAACCCTGACACAGCTAAAACACTCATTAATGCCCTCATCATCTCACGCCTTGACTACTGGAACCTCCTTCGCACAGGCCTCCCTGCCAACTCTCTTGCACCTCTCCAATGTATACTAAACTCTGCTGCCCGACTAATCCATCTGTCCTCACGCTACTCACCTGTCTACACCCACTGCCAAGCCCTTCACTGGGTCCCCGCCCCACAGAGAGCTCACTTTAAAACACTCATCATGACATTCAAAGCCTTACACAACCTATCCCCACCATACATCTCCGACATGATCTCCCGATACCATCCCTCACGCTACCTGCGTTCATCCAAAGAACTTCTCCGACACTCCCCCCTCATCTCCTCTTCCCACAACCGCATACAGGATTTCTCCCGGGCATCAACCATGCTCTGTAACTCGCTGCCCCACCTCATCACTCACTCGCCTACCCTGGGAACCTTCAAGAAACACCTAAAGACTCACCTCTTCCGACAGGCCTACAACCTGCCATGACACCCCGCTACACGCCCCACGACCGACACCTTCCCCACCCTATTGTATCCCCACCCACCCCTCGTTGAATGTGAGCCCACGCGTACAGGGTCCTCTCCTGTTGTACCTCTATGACCTTATTGTCTATGTTTATTGTACTTCTCCTTGTGTACCTTATCCTCATGTAAAGCGCCATGGAACCTATCGGTGCTATATAAATAAATAATAATTATAATGATGATGACTTTAAGCCCACCCACAAAACAACCTACACATCCTTTCCCTGAAAAAAGACAGACACAAAGCAGTTTTTGTAAACTGGGTATTATTCCGCCATAATGGTAAAAATGTCAGAATTTTTTTTTTTTTTTTTTTTTTTTTTTTGGTACAACTTAGTAAACAGGAAAATATAAGAAATAATAACAATGAAATTGTGCAATGCACATGAACACAAAATAAAAAAAAAAAAAAAAGGGGTCTACAGCTGCTGGTAGGTTGCCGCATCCTCCGGCCTTGCCAGTAAAGTGACACCATCACCCTGGTCCTGCAAGAGGTCAAGGGCCCCATGAATGGCCTCCGGCAACCCTTGAGGGTGGATCCTCTGGGCCGGTGTGGGGAAAAATGGTAGGTCCCTGTTAGGTGGCCATTGTGGAATGGTAGGTACAGGCCTCTGTGGTGGCACATGGCTGTCCCGGGGTGTGGGCCTGTCTAGTAGGTTGTAGTGTCTGAGTTGCCACCCCTCCAAAAAATTGAAAACCTCACCTGGGTGGTTTGGTGGGCGACTGGCGTCAAGCACAATCTGTAATGCTGACCTTGCCCGCAGTAGCCTGTGAAATGGAATTTCATCCAGGAATGGTATCAGACTGTGGGCAAAGTCAGCATTACTTTGTGCACGCCGTCTATTAGGTGACCCCGGGATCAGACCATGGCTGGTGTGAGGTGGGCATCCAGGTTCCTCCTCTTGCGGCCGGACATGCCCCAAAGCTGGGGTTGGTGCTGGTGGCGGCGGTGGTGGTGTTGGTGCTGGTGGCGGCGGTGGTGGTGTTGGTTCTGGTGGCGGCGGTGGTGGTGTTGCTGCTGCTGGTGGCGGCGGTGGTGCTGGTGCTGGTGGCGGCGGTGGTGTTGTTGCTGCTGCTGGTGGCGGCGGTGGTGGTGGTGCTGGTGCTGGTGGCGGCGGTGGTGGTGGTGTTGGTGGTGCTGGTGGCGGCGGCGGTGGTGGTGGCGCCGGCCGTGGTGGTGGTGGTGGGTGTTCTCCACGCCGCCTTCTGTTTGGCGGTGGAGGGTTCACAGCACGCCGCCCTCTGTAGTAAGCTTCTCTGTGGGTAAAGTAAAAAAAAATTTGGTGAATGCATTGCATTTGGAAACAAAAACATAGGTCAAACATTAAGTTGCACGCTTTTTAGACTCTGTGTATCTGTGTATTATTAATCAGATATTTGTTATTATTATGAAAGAATAACCAACTGTACATAACATAAAGGAATACGTGACTTTCTTTGCTAATTCCATACTAATACATAATTTTTCACCCCCTGATTAACACCCACCCCCCCCCCATCCCATCTAATCTAGACGATCAATAACACCAATGGTTCACATGAAAAAAAAAAAGTCCCCCTGACTTCACTTTTTACTTGACATACTTAATTCACAAAACTTTTAGCTTATATCATCTATATAAAGCAGGGAAGGGGTTGAAAGGTATACAATATATATATATATAATCTATTTAGATAATCGGGAGTTTGAAATTCCGGCACTGTAGCCTAATCCCAAACTCCTTAGCGTCACTGCGAGCGGAGACGCGTATGCGCCTTCGCGAGCCGCAGACGCTTAACTCACACAGCCGCTATAGCGTTTTCTCTAGCGGCCTCGCGCCCTCCGCTCACAGCAAGACCTGCGCCCCTCACAGCGCCCAATCCGCCCCGGCATGCTGGCATTTGTACTTCCCCCGTCTGTGCACCCACAGGTCTTAGCAGATCACTGATGCTGACAGCGGGGGGGGGACAACACAGACAATCAAATCAGGAGGAGGTCAGTGTCAGGAGGAGATGACAGACGCCCGCCGGGGCCTGTGACACTGCAGAGGTCACAGCGGGGCTGTGTGTGCGGACAACGGGGAGGCCGGGGGCTACGGACGTACCGGACACGTCCTCTGCTCCTGGAGATGTGCCGCGGTTCCGCGCTCGCAGCGTATCTGACGCTGGAGCCGCGCTCACCACGCCCACACCACGCCCTCTGCCAAACAACCCACACCTCTCACTAACCTCCTGCAGCTAACCACACCCCATGTTTACCTTTGCCATGATGTCATTTAGCTGCGGCCGCTATCTTTAATAAGGTCAGAAATGATGGCAGTAATCGGATCTCTGCTCCCTCTAGCACGCCCCAACACTGTAGCACCATCTATTAACCCTATTCTCATCACCTATATACTCTGCTACCCACTGAGCCGCCTGTATACTCTGCTACCCACAGACCCGCCTGTATACTCTGCTACCCACAGACCCACCTGTATACTCTGCTACCTCAGACCCGCCTGTATACTCTGCTACCCACAGACCCGCCTGTATACTCTGCTACCTCAGACCCGCCTGTATACTCTGCTACCTCAGACCCGCCTGTATACTCTGCTACCCACAGACCCGCCTGTATACTCTGCTACCTCAGACCCGCCTGTATACTCTGCTACCCACAGACCCGCCTGTATACTCTGCTACCCACAGACCCGCCTGTATACTCTGCTACCTCAGACCCGCCTGTATACTCTGCTACCCACAGACCCGCCTGTATACTCTGCTACCCACAGACCCGCCTGTATACTCTGCTACCTCAGACCCGCCTGTATACTCTGCTACCCACAGACCCGCCTGTATACTCTGCTACCCACAGACCCGCCTGTATACTCTGCTACCTCAGACCCGCCTGTATACTCTGCTACCCACAGACCCGCCTGTATACTCTGCTACCTCAGACCCGCCTGTATACTCTGCTACCTCAGACCCGCCTGTATACTCTGCTACCCACAGACCCGCCTGTATACTCTGCTACCTCAGACCCGCCTGTATACTCTGCTACCCACAGACCCGCCTGTATACTCTGCTACCCACAGACCCGCCTGTATACTCTGCTACCTCAGACCCGCCTGTATACTCTGCTACCCACAGAGCCACGTGTATACTCTGCTACTCACAGAGCCGTCTTTATACTCTGCTACCTCAGACCCACCTGTATACTCTGCTACCCACAGACCCGCCTGTATACTCTGCTACCCACAGACCCGCCTGTATACTCTGCTACCCACAGACCCGCCTGTATACTCTGCTACCCACAGACCCGCCTGTATACTCTGCTACCCACAGAGCCGTCTTTATACTCTGCTACCTCAGACCCGCCTGTATACTCTGCTACCCACAGACCCGCCTGTATACTCTGCTACCTCAGACCCGCCTGTATACTCTGCTACCCACAGAGCCAAAATGGAAACTAATGTATATATTTATAAATAATACTAAATGTACACAACAGTGCTGCAGATACATACCTTGGCATAGCGGCCACCGGGTGAAGGAAGGACAGCCGGTCATAAAAGTGGTAGTGGTTGAGCAATGGAGCGGCTCCCGGTTGTCTCTCTGAGTACTGCCGGTACTGCTTTTTATGCTGGTCCCGGCAGCTCCTCCACCGTTTTTTAAGATGGTCAACTGTGAAATGATTTGAAACCGGCTTTAGAGATGTGTAATATTTGAAAAAACAAAAGTATGTGTACAAATCAACAATAACATTTTATTCATTTTGTGTGTGTAATGTGTATACAAGGCACAGTGACACGACAGTGTGGAACATCATCAACAGCATTACGGACATTGAGCTCACGTGGCCACAATCACAAATGAGGCAGGACACATGTCAACGCATAGAGAATGTAATAGTGCGGGCACCAGACTCTGGTCATTAGTGGTATTTATATACACCCAACCCCTTGGCCGAAAGAGCCAGGAGGATAAGACATTAAACTCATTGTACTGTTGTGACCCCATCCAAATATAGGCAACTATGCGGTGGAGCATGATAACACATTCAGGGTCCTGTATACCCTGCTATGGGGGCCCTGTATTCCCACTGCTGGGGGCCCTGTAAACCCACTGGGCCACTGTCTACCCACTGCTGGGGGCCCTGTATACCCACTGCTGGGGGGGCCTGTACACACACTGAGGGCCCTGTATACAGGGACTGACTGGCACCCTACAGTTTGGGTCGCAACCCTCCCTCACTGGCCCGACACAGGTGAGGACGGGGGGTGGGTGATGACTGGCGGCCGCCTCACAGTCACCGCAGCTCCCGCATTATCCTATGGCTCGCTCCCAGCCGCAGCCTCGCGCTCCTCACAGCCGCTCGCTAACAGTCGCAGCCGCACGCCACTCACAGACGCTCACTCCCGGACGCAGCCGCGTGCTGATGACGTCATCGCGCGGCCAGGAGCTTCCGTTTCCGCCTGCTGCTTCAGGGACATGCGGATTATTCATGCTCCTGCAGCCGCATGACCCGTGGCACCTGGGCCAGTCCGCCCCTGCCTGTATACGACAATATGGGGGCATGTATACCCAGCTGGGGGCCTGTATACTCTGCAGGGGGAGGTGTATACTCTGCTGGGGGGCTGTCTACCAGTGATAGCCGCTGTATACCAGGATGGCGGTGAATATGTTTTCATAGTTTTTCGGGGCAAAAATAGGGGGGTCGGCTTATACACGGGTCGGCTTATACACGAGTATATATACAGTAAATGCAATATATAACGTGTGAACTCATTTAACTTACTTAGATTGCTCTGTTCCTCATGGTCACTCCGATGGAACGCAGGGAACATCTCTTGGGCGATCTCTCTCCAGGCTGTATTAATAAGGGTCGTATCCCCATACTCAGGATCTGTAGGGAGCCATAGAAATGGACGAGCCTCCACAAGTGCAATAAGACGCAGCGTGTTCACCATGCCACGTCCTGCTGCCATGATTGCACTGATGAATGGATCGCTCTGTGTGTGCGCCTGTCAGCGCGACTCGCTTCCTGTTTCCTTAAACCATAGTGTGTGCTGGAGAATCCCTTCCCTCGCATCATCGGCTACAAGCCTCAAAATAAGAGAAAAACCAGCGAGTTTGGACTCGCACACTTTCAGAGACACATCAGCGAGTTGTAAATGTCATTATTCGCTATTACTCGGGTCCCTATTCATTAACATTGGACTCGCTGGACTCGCAACGAGTCCCGAGTCCTTGACTCGGACTCGTTGGGGTCTTGCGATTCCGAGTCTTTTCGGACTCGCTCATCCCTACTCAGGACTCTGTGCTGGATCTCTTTCTATTTTTTGGATACATTATGAGGATAAAAGTTACACATTCAGCAGTTGGACCCCCACCAATTAATAAGGTATCACTTATTCTTAGGCTATGTGCACACATTGAATATTTGGTGCGATTTGTTCTTCAGTATTTGTAAGACAAAATCAGAAGTGGAACAATCAGAGGTAATTTTTTTCTGCATTTCTCACCTATTCCTGGTTTTGTCTTACAAATACTCAGGTGAAAATCTTACCAAATGCTCAACATGTGCACACGACCTTAGAAGAGATGATTACTTGCTTTCTCCGGGAAGCATCTAGCATTTAGTCCAGCAGAGAAACCGGTTCACAGAGGAGACACCAGTCTCCCGGGCATCTGTATAGCAACCAAGAAAGGAGCCAGGCACCGCAGGAGAGGCAGGGGTGCACCGAGCCCCACTGCCGCCTGAGCCGCACTGACTACGGGGGGGGGGGGGGTGCTGTTGGAGCCTGTGGCTGCCGCCCCTTCTACAATAATGACCGGCTCGCCACTGCCGCCTGACCCGTGGCAGTGACTGCCGGCCGCGGCCGTGAGTCCCGGGGGGGGGGGTGCTAGTGATGCCTGGGGCCCCTGCCGCCCCTTCTGTGCCTCTCCCCCGGTCGCCGCTTACCTCCGGTGCGCGGGGTGAGCGGCCGGCGCCATGACAGGGGGAGGCTGCTTGCATTGAGGCGCCGCCCCCTTCTGCACAGCCGCTCCCCCTGCCGGCTGCCGCCTGAATGACAGGGCTCACACTGTCCAATGGACGGTGCGGCCCTGAGGAGAGGATATAGCGGCAGTCCACGCAAAGGTTTCCCACTATAACACACAGGTGACAGAACAGCGCTGGAGGCCAGGCCAAGTTTTACACGGGGCAGGGGCTTCAACAAGGGAAAAGTGACAAGGAGGCCTTAAACTCACTCACTGTGGAGATCCAGAAGTGTTCCCCGATGCCCAAAAAATACCCTGGACATTACCTGCAATTCCACCAGTAAAGGTACAGAAACAACTTACGGTGTGTGTGTCGATTCCTCAGTCCCTGACCTTGTCCACTACAGTGACTGCCACAGCTGCCTGGCAGCATAGACAACTCCCTGCATCCATCCCTGTCACCTCACCACGGCCCCAGGGACCCTGCTCTGCCTTTGGGGAGCTATACCACCCAGCTGCCTGACCATCATCCCCGAAGGCCCCCCGGCAGAGCTGGTGCCATCACCAGAAACCACAGGTGGCGTCACGACAAACTTTTATTCTTTTTATTCCCTATCTATTATTCCCCCAATTTTCAGTTGACCCCCTTGCTCATCTATATGTCCCCCATCATGGACTGGGCCCCTTTCTTCTATGGTATATATGGGTCCCTTGCTCATCTACATGTCCCTCATCTTGGGCTTGACCCCTTACTGCTGTACATGGACCCCTTGCTCATTTATATGTTCCCCATCCTGGGTCCCAGACAGTTCTGCATTTAAAAAAAAGCAAAACACTCTACTCTCCTCACCGACGAATCCGATCCTGCAGACTCCAGCGCTGAAGAATCCAGTGAGCTGCCAGCGTGCACACAGAGAGCAGAGTCCCAGGGTGATGACATCATCACCCTGAGACCCTGACCCCATATGCATGCGGCGGCAGTGTTGCTGTGTGTATAGAAGACAGAGTAGGGAGATTGTGTCTGGCCTCATAATGGAAAAAAAAACAACAAATGAGCAAATACCCTAAAATAATAAAAGTAAAATGTTGTGCAAGAATATAAATAGGGTATTTGGTGTCTTATAAAAAAGCGTAATCTATCCCATCAGCGACAAGGTGACCCAATCGGAATAGTCCCTGCCTAAAAACAAGTACTAATACCTTGTCACCTGTCTGTGACATAGAATGACAAGGACTGGATCAAATAGAACCTGGATCCCAACAGAGCACACCATGGGATGGGACGCTACACACTAAATAATGTCCAGCTCAAAGACAGGCCACAACTCGGATTGCATGACTGAAATCACCTCCTTGGTATCCAAAATCCCACAATTTCTGTCCGCTATCTCATCTTTTTTTCCTGCCCGCTTTCTGAAACTGAACATGGACAAAACAGAATTCATTATCTTTCCACCATCCCACTCTCCCCCACTACCTGACCTATCCATCATTGTCAAAGGCTGCCTCCTTTCCCTAGTCCCCCACGCTTGGTGCCTCGGGGTAATTCTTGACTCTGTCCTCTCTTTCAAGCCGCATATCCAAGCCCTTGCCACCTCCTACCAACTCCAACTCAAAAATATTTGTTCATTCCTCGACCCCGACACTGCCAAAACACTCGTCCATGCCCTCATCATCTCCCACCTCGATTATTGTAACCTTCTGCTCACCGGCCTCCCCTCCTGCTCCCTTGTCCCTCTCCAATCTGTCCTTAACTATGTCGCTTGACTAATGCACCTGAGTCCCCGCTATTCCCCAGCCTCTCCTCTCTGCCAAGCCCTTCACTGGCTCCCTATTTCTCAGAGGACCCGGTTTAAAACCCCTAACTTTAACTTACAACCTGTCTCCTCCGTACATCTGTGACATGGTCTCCCGATACCTACCCTACCGCAATCTGTGATCCTCTCATGATCTCCTCCTCTACTCCCTCCTAATCTCCTCCTCCCACAACCACATACTAAACTTTTCCTGCGCATCCGCTATACTCTGAAACTCTCTGCCCCAACACATCAGGCTCACACCTACTCTGGCAACCTTCAAAAGAAACCTGAAGACTCACCTCTTCCAACAAGCCTACAACCTACTGTGAGCCTCGGTCCACCAAACCACCGCACGACTAACTCTACCCTCTCCTAGTGTATCCTCGCCCTTCCCCTCGTAGATTGTGAGCCCTCGCGGACAGCGTCCTCTATCCTTCTGTACCCATGTGCCGTATATTATCCAGTGCTTTGTACTTGTCTGTTTACCCTTTCCACATGTAAAGTGCCATGGAATTAATGGCGCTATAATAATAAATAATAATAATAAAATTCCATGCAGAATACATGTTTTACAATGGGGACCGATAGTGGACACAATAGTGCATTCATCTAGGCTGTAGCCACTTATATATATACACCTCATAAATGTATTTACACAAACCTAAAATAAAGTACAATTTGCACTCAGCCTAACACAGATTAGTTCCTCTTGCTTCCTTTGTTTAATGTTAGCAGTATATTTGGATATTTTTTGTTTTCCACCAGTAGATGGCAGCACTGTCCCAGTAATCTCAGCCTCCTAATACCATGTACTCTGCAGTAGGAAGGATAATTGCTTGTCCTGATACACAAAACATTCTCTAAATAACCATTGTTGTTTCGATGATTACATTACAACATAATAAAAACTTAATTTGCCTGTTTGACTATTATGATGCTCCTAAACAGACTGTATAATTTAACAATCATTTTCCAGATGCATTCACATTACAATCTACATTTCTTTGTGTGCGTTATAATTGTATTTACACAAAATTGCATGAAAAAGTTTTTTCACGTGTGCAGCAGAAACAAGATTACTTGTCCACAATTATTACACAATCTGGGTTTCTTATATAGGAACATACATGAATTATTCATAAACAAAATTCAAAAATCATTGATAAATATCCTATAGTTCTCTTCAGTCTGATAATATCACCAACCCCTAATAGTCCCCATTAACTTATAATGTTCATCATTTTTCAGTTGCAGTGTTCAATTCTTTATGCTGTACTATTACTCCAATCTATCAATAGGTAGTTATAACGGACGAGTGGGTAAGATAGCAGGATGGCAATGACTGGCAAAGGCAATCAGGGATACTAGTCTGACCCTTAGATTGGTGGTCCTTAGCTTACCTGGTTCCCAGAATTACCTCTGAAGGTAAGAATGTCTGGACCGCCAGCTTTGCCCTGCTCCTGACCTGACATGCTCCTGACCAGCCCTAGGCTAACACCCCTTCACCTCCATCCAGGGACTGGGATAAGCACAGCAACTCCCAGACAACATGGTAATCAATCGGGAAAGCTACAAGACAGCTTCAGCAGAAACTGCAAATAGCATCCACACAACTCATGGTCTTGCAGAGAATAAAGCGTCATCAGGTGATGGGTCATGGAACTATTTAAAGACTGGGGAAGTGATCAAACAACATCACCTGATACACAAAGCAACACCAAGCAGAGCCACAGAAACTGACATTAACCCTTAGGCTGGGTTCAAATTGCGGGTCAGATCCGATCCGAGGCTGTCAGGATGAACCTGACAGCCCCAGACCGGATCAGCACACAGAACTGGAGGGCTAATATACCCTCTGGTCCGGTGTGCACCCGCACGCAGCTGCCGCCACTGATGAATCAGTAACAACTGCGGCGTGCAGCCGCAGGTGTCCGGTTCCCGGATCCTTCCGGACTGGGGCAATCCGGCCCCATAGGCTCCCATGTTAGGGAGCGCCGGATTGCCCCGGATCCAGGAGGATCCGGGCGAATCCGGGACAATCAAGGGCAATCCGGGAATTACCAATTAGAGGAGATATTCTCTTCTCGGACACAAAAACGCTGCAAGCCTGGTGAGCAAGGGACAGAGATAAAAAGACCCCGCTCACCATAAGAGAAAGACTTACCCAGTGACTTTGGAGATGGAAAATGAGTCTAATGTACAAAATACCATATATTCTACCAGGAATCACTAATCTGTGATGGTGAGGTACTGACCACCACTGCACAAGGTATGATAATCCCCTAGATGTCATAGCTTCAGCTCATTATAGGAGAGCTCACACAAAATGACGTTTGCCTGCTCTCTGATGGTTCAGCAGAGCAGGAGATGGTGCTGGACAATAGATTTATTTTAGCTAACTGCGATTTGAATCTTAAAATGTTCAAAATGACGTATAATTTAACTTGATCTTAACCTCCCAATCTCTAGTGTGAACCTAGGATCCTAGCACTACAAGAACACTGCTAATGACTGAGCCACCATACTATCATAAATAATCCTGGGTGGATCTGAATGAATCTCCCAATAATAATACTATCAGATTTTTTTTTAGGGAGTGGAGAGGGAAGGTTACATTTGTATTGGCTGTGGGCATTGTAATTTTCAATTCCTTCTTTAGTCTCCTAATTATTTGTGAAAAACAGTAATTCAGTGAGAAAAATGGAATGTAGAAAAAACCCCAGAGAAAAAGGTGGTAATGTCGCGCTGCCAGGAGGAGAAAAGCATCCAAGGCTGGAATATTGTAGATAGTCATTTCATTACTCAACACGTTTCGGAGCAATACTGGCTCCTTCTTCAGGAATAAATCACATGTATGTGATATCAGGCTGAACTCCAGATGCTGTGCATCACACCCTATTCAAACCTTATGTGTGTGCATTCTAATACGAGCAATCACCCCCTCCATGATATGGTAGGCTGAGAGTGGTTGTCTCATTGGTATTTTGTCCCTGGTTTGCCCATGCCTTTATCATGGCGGTCTGCTGCATCCTGCTGGTGCATTTGAACTTGTGTTGGTGAATAGCTGTTTCTTGGTAAAGTTTTTTTTAATTGAGTCTTTTTCTGTGAACTTATTCATTAATATAGCATAGGGACTCATAAGCGTGGGGACCCTTGATTTTAGATTACAAACTAAAGTATTTTGGCCAAAATATCGACCAATACCACACTTTATGATTTTACATCATTTTTAATCATTTCTTATTGCACATTTTTATGCAGGATGCAGCCATACCCATCAGGGTGTCTGTCTTGTGGGGAGCACTCATATAGTATTGGGCAGCTTACCTTATCTAATAGCATGGGCATACCTAATAGGCTGAACTCCAGATACTGTGCATCACACGTATCTGTGTGACTGGAGCCCTATTCAAAACTTATGTGTGGGTATTCTAATACCAGCAATCACCACTCAGTGTTATGGTGGGCTGAGAGTGGTTGTCTCATCAGTATTTTGCACCGGGTTTGCCCCCGCAGCCTGCTGCATCCTGCCGATACATTTGAACTTGTGTTGGTGAATAGCTGTTTTTGGTGAGGTTTTTTGCATTGAGTCCTTTTCTGTGAACTTATTCAGTAATATAGCATAGGGACTCGTAAGTGTGGGGACCCTTGATATTGGGTTACAAGCTAAAGTATTTTGGCCAAAATATCGACCAATACCTCACATTATGATTTTACATAATTTTTAATTATTAATCATTTCTTATTGCACATTTTTATGCAGGATGCAGCCAGGCCCATTGGAGTGTCTATTCTGTGGGGAAAAAAAAGGTTTGGTACCGTGTTAGCCAGTTGAGAAAATGTTGATTGCTCTCAGTGTTAGAAACAAGATACAAATCTTGTAGTTGTGATACCTTTTAATGGCTAACAATAATAAAATAAATGATGTTATAAGGCGAGCTTTTGAGACGACTCAGGTCTCTTCATCAGGCATGGTATGACAAGATATTGAATGAAACTCAAAATATATGCATGCACAACTAAAATGATTGGACATTTGACTAAATAAACATTACAAAGGCTGGACATTTGGCAAAATAAACAAAGCTGCCTTGGAGAGCATCTTCAATCAGGCAGACCCAGTGGTCATAAAGTCTCTAGGACACTAATTTATAAGAAAACCTGGTGTCCAAGATTTCCATGTCTTTGAACAACATTGTTTAGACGTGGTAATAAGCCATAAGACCATCAGAGATGTTCAGTCTGTTCTGTATACAATTGAAACTTCTAATTAGCTTGGATTCACAGACTCTTCGATGTTTTTGGGATTTGAAATTACCTCTCAAAATTAAAACCTTCATATTATCAATGTCATGTCCCTGGCCAGAAAAATGCTCCGCTACTGGAAAATGGATTTTTTCGTGTGTAATTGTGTGACGATGAGACCTCATCCTTGCTCTTAGACGTTGTCCAGTCTCACCAACATAGAAAGACCACATTGGAAGAGGAGCATGTGAAAGTCCCAGAAATCTTATAATCCTGCTGTGTGTTGGGGATCTGTATCCTGTCTCTGGTCTCTATGTGAGCACAGGTCTTGCAGCTCTTCACATTGGATGGATAAGTTCCTTTTGGTGTATCCGAGGGCATCAAACTTCGGACCATGATGTTTCTTAAATTGGGAGGCTGCCTGTAGCACAGCAAGGAAGGGTCAAAGGTGGGGTTATTGTTCTCCTGGATACAAAGGACTACGTCAAAGAAGCACACAGACAGTTGATGGATTTACAATACTACACCAAACTGGACGAGGACCCAACTCCAAAATATATGAGGGAGTTGAGTAGACTCATCAAATGTTTAGGTACGGATTCCACAAACCTTCTGGACTTAATTCCTGAGGATCCAAGGATGGGAATTTTCTATATGCTTCCCAAGATTCATAAACCAGGTAACCCAGGGAGGCCGATCATCTCAGGGGTGGGAACACTCACTGAAAGAATCTCTGGGTGGGTGGAAAATGTCCTTAAACCGCTGGTAAGGAGGACAGACAGCTATATACAGGACACAACGGACCTTCTAAATAAGCTCTCTACAATAGGTCCCCTCCCCGAGAGTACCATCTTAGCCACCATGGATGTGGAGTCCTTATATACTAACATCCCACACGAAGATGGACTTACTGCCTGCCAATTGTTTCTTGAAGTCAATGGGATCCCTTCTGAGTCAGTTCTAAAGCTCACCAGATTTATCCTCACCCACAACATTTTCTCTTTTGGTGAAGAACTGTATTTACAACGCACCAGAACTACCATGGGAAGCAAAATGTCCCCCCAGTATGCCAACCTCTTCATGGCTAAACTGGAAAATGACTTTTTGGCCTCCTGCCCCATCAAACCCTTGGCGTACTTCCGTTTCATTGATGACATCTTATTAATCTGGACTGGGACTGAACATGAACTTCTAAAATTCCATGACAAGTTCAACCAATTTCATCCCACCATAAACCTGACACTGGACCACTCAAAAACAGAAATGAACTTTCTGGATACCACCTTAAAAATTCTAAATGGTTCATTCCAGACATCAGTATATCGGAAACCGATTGACCGTCCCACATACCTCAGATGGGACAGTTTCCACCCGAAACACATCAAAAAATCCTTTGTCTACAGCCAGGCCCTCAGATATAACCGTATTTGCTCCAACCCAGTGGAAAGGGATGAACACTTAAACCAGCTAAAAAAGACATTTTTAAACCAGGGCTACCACCCCACCTCCATTGAGGATCAGATCATTAAAGCCACAAAGATCCCTAGAAGTCAAGCACTCCAATACAGAGAAAAAGAAGAGAACCCACGTGTTCCCCTGGTGGTGACCTACAACCCACAGCTTGAGGTACTAAGGAAAACTGCCAGGAAACTTCATCACATCCTACACAAGGATGACCAACTTAAAATATTATTCAAAGACCCTCCCTTGCTGTGCTACAGGCAGCCTCCCAATTTAAGAGACATCATGGTCCGAAGTTTGATGCCCTCGGATACACCAAAAGGAACTTATCCATGCAATGTGAAGAGCTGCAAGACCTGTGCTCACATAGAGACCAGAGACAGGATACAGATCCCCAACACACAGCAGGATTATAAGATTCCTGGGACTTTCACATCTCCTCTTCCAATGTGGTATATTTAATTATGTGCACCATTTGCCCAGTAGGTTTTTTCTATGTTGGGGAGACTGGACAGCGTCTAAGAGCAAGGATGAGGTCTCATCGTCCCACAATTACACACGAAAAAATCCATTTTCCAGTAGCGGAGCATTTTTCTGGCCAGGAACATGACATTGATAATATGAAGGTTTTAATTTTGAGAGGTAATTTCAAATCCCAAAAACATCAAAGAGTCTGTGAATCCAAGCTAATTAGAAGTTTCAATTGTATACAGAACAGACTGAACATCTCTGATGGTTTTATGGCTCATTACCACGTCTAAACAATGTTGTTCAAAGATATGGAAATCTTGGACACCAGGTTTTCTTATAAATTAGTGTCCTAGAGACTTTATGATCACTGGGCCTGCCTGATTGAAGATCCTCTCCAAGGCAGCTTTGTTTATTTTGCCAAATGTCCAGCCTTTGTAATGTTTATTTAGTCAAGTGTCCAATCATTTTAGTTGTGCATGCATATATTTTGAGTTTCATTCAATATCTTGTCATACCATGCCTGAGGAAGAGACCTGAGTCGTCTCGAAAGCTCACTTCATAACATCATTTATTTTATTTTTGTTAGCCATTAAAAGGTATCACAACTACAAGATTTGTATCTTGTTTCTCACACTGAGAGCAATCAACATATTCTGTGGGGTCACTCATATAGTGCTGGGCAGCCCACCTGAACTATTTGTATAGACTAAACTACAGATCTGTGTGACTGGTGCCCTCTTCAAACCTTATGTGTGGGCATTCTAATACCAGCAATCACCCCCTCCATGATATGGTAGGCTGAGAGTGGTTGTCTCATGGGTATTTTGCCCCTGGTTTGCCCATGCCTTTATCATGGCGGCCTGCTGCATCCTGCTGGTGCATTTGAACTTGCGTTGGTCAATGGCTGCTTTTGGTGAGTTTTTTTTTAATTATGTAATTAATGTGACTTTTGTAAAAAGAATATAAAACCAGATTTAAATAATACTAAACCAATGCATAACTATTCACCTGTCACTATGACAAGTCTATGACCATTTCATTTTAATGTCAATGTCTGATTTTCACTAGTTGATTTTCAGTAAATTTGAACTGAAATTTACTTTTATTAGATTTAAGTTATTTCCGTGACCATTGTGGGTTTTTCCTACTTTATCACAAGTTCACCAGCAATTTTGTCCACGTCTATAAATGTAATGCATTGAATTCACTTCTGACATGTAATGTATACAGTAATAGTCAGATGACCCCGTACCTGTGTGATATCCCCCACCACGGTTTCCAATCTTTACATAAAAATACTTTCATTTTATGACAGCATATTTGCATATTTTCAGCACAGTAAAACAGAGACATCATTCTTTCCACTAACAATGTCTCTCTGTGTAATCTACACATATAGTGAGCCATGGAGGAGAGAATTGTCTGATACATCCTAGAAGTAGAAGCACCTGTATTTATTTAACTCTTGGCAACTCTATCCTGTTTATTGACATTACTTGACCCCATCAGTCCTAGTGATAAATGCAAGGGGAATGTCTAATGATAAGTGCAAGGAGAAAGGTAATATATAAATATATTAGAACATATGTTACGTTAGTATTTTTTTTATTATAGTTTTTTATAGTGACTTTTGATGTTTATTTTCTGCCATTTTTAAAAAAATTTCTATTAACCCCTCATGACATTTGAAGTACAATAACATAGTCAGGAAGGAGTTCCTGCAAAATGACGTAAACTTACGTCTTGGCGATTATGCAAGCACAGAAGCTGTGCCTGTATGAATACTCGGTGTAAGGCCGGCTTTGCACCAGGGTTTTCAGCTGTCAGGTTGTGTCTGGTTTTAACCGGACACAACCTGATCCAGTTTTGCCTTCAATGTATTCCTATGGTGCCGGATTGGTCCTATTTGGCCATCCGGTTTCATGTTTTCTGTGCCCTATTTTGTACGGTTTTCCACCAGACACAAAATCGGAGTCTGCATCATTTTTTGGCTCTGGTGCAAAAATCAGACTAAACCAAACAGAACCGGATCCGGGGCGAGACGGCACCCATAACATGGGAGTCTATAGGCGCCGGATCCGGGAAAAACAATTGCATTGTTTCCCGGATCCGTTTTATTGAACAGAGCATGCTCTAAAATCCTTGCCGTCCAAGTTTCAGCACCATGGACAGCAGTATTTCATGCACAGGCTGTGAATTCAGCACTTTGAACAGCGGCAGAGCAGACACAGGCAGACTTCAGGACCATGGACAGCAGCAGAAGACGAATCCTGCAAAAAACAGGATCGGAGGGCATATTTGGCCACTCTTTGTGCTCATCCTGTGCTGTCAGGTTCTGTCTGGTGGATCCTGCAAAAAACAGGATCCAACCTGATAGCTGAAAACCATGGTGTGAAGCTGGCCTTAGTGATAACTGAACTGTGCTGAATCCCACACCGCTTCTGGTTGTTTAACCTCCTATCTGTTGTGATCAATAGCGATTGGGAGGCTGGAAGAGGAAGTGTGATCCCACCTGATTGGGACCCCCATGCAAGCTACGGTGTTCTGTCAGTGTAACACTGACAGGTGTAATATATTGCAATGTATGTTCATTGCAATGCATTACACCAGTGATCGGAGTAATAAAAGTTGAAGTCCCATATAGAAACTACATTAAAAAAAAGTGAACAAAAATTGTAAAAACACTTACCAAAAAGTCATAAAATAAAGAACAAAAAACATTAAAAAATATCACTCTAATAAATACATATATTTATGTAACAACCAAAAAGTATGCATACGCAACAACCTTATCTATAAACTGGCACAACATTTAAATCTTTCAGTGAATGTCGTACAAATAATGAATAAAAACACAGCAAAAAACAATGCTATTTCATCATTCTGCTGAAAAAAAATAAAAAATGCTCAAAAAGTGGTGCCAATAAAAACATAAACTCATCCTGTAACAAACAAGTCATCACTTGACTCTGTTGGCAGAAATATAGAAAAATTATAGCTCTTTAAATATGGTGACGCAAATTTGTTTTTGTATAAAAACATTGTTTTGGTGTCTTATAGTAGCAATACATAAAAAAATGTTATAATTGTGGTATCGCTGTAATTGCGCTGATCCAAAGAATAAAGCTGTGTTATCACTTGCACTGAAAGGTGAACTGCACAAAAGATAAAAGCAATTCTTGAACTACTGTTGATTTGTTTATTCTTCCTCCCAAAGATCACAGCAAAGCTTTGACGCCCCATAAAGAAATCCAGAGAACTCTGCACCTCCAATTGAAATGCCCCCTCTTATCTAAGCCTCAAAGTGTTCCTAACCACATTTAGTGCTCACATGTTTGGCTTTACAGTAGTGAGGAGAAGCCACCAAATTTACAGGGTGCACGTCTCCAGAAGCATGAGTTTGGTGCATTGTATGGACACTACAATGTCCTGGGCACTGCAATGTACTGGGCACTACAATGGCAGATTTGCTATTTTCATTCAGCAACATCCATTGTTGCTGTTTCTGGAAAGCACCCATGGAGTAAAAATTGTCACTATACCTGTAGATAAATCCCCAAATTGGTGTAATTTCCGAAATGTTGTCACTTAGGGGAAAGGGGATTATCTTCTACTGACACTTCTGTTCTGTTTATGGAGTCTGCAAACTATTCTAGGAAAATCTGTGGTCCAAGAGTCAAATTGTGCTCCTTCTCTGCTGAGTCAGCCATATGTGGGGTATTGCTACATTCAGCAGAAATTGTGTGAGTTATATTGTTGCCATTTTTACCAATTTCCTCATGTGAAAATGTAAATTCTGTGGCTAAAACAAAGTTTTTGTTGTAAAAATTAAAACAAATTTTTCACTGCGCAATGGTATAAAAATATGTGATACACTTGTGGAGTGAATATGATCATTGCACCCATTTGCAGTTCTGCTTTTCTGGCATGTTATGGGCTCTGCCAAGGTGTCATGGCACCCCCAATCCATTCCAGTCAAATCTGCACGTCAATGTGGTGTTCCTTCTCATCCTATCTTTGCAGAGTGCCTAGTTTGAGAACACACATGGGGTATCACCATACTCAAGAGAAATTGTGCAACAAATTGAAGAGTACATTTTCTTGGTTTATCTTGGTGAATATGAAAAAGTTGGAGCAAAATCAACATATTTTTGGAAAAATTCTATTTTTTTCCATTTTCAGAGCTCCTAAATTATAACATTATGTGAAGCACATTTGGGTTCAATGTGCTCATCACACCTTTAGACAAAATCTGTTAGTGGTGTACTTTCCAAAATGGAGTCAGTTGTGGGGGGGTTTCATTGTTTGGGCACATGAGGGCATCTCCAAATGTGACAAGGCATCTGCTATCTTTCACAGCCAATGTAAACAGCCGCCCTGCCCGCTCTGTGCAGTGACCCATTCATTCATCCTGCTTCACAGAGGGGATTGGGCGGCTGTGAGGTTCGCATTAGCGCGTTTGAGATCACATCAGCACGGGCACTGGGGAGGAGTTGAGCATACACACCGCAGCACTGAGAGTGGTCATCTCCTTCTCAGAGCTGCAGATTCGGCACAGAGTTTCAGAGAAGGAGATGACCGCTCAATGCAATGCGGTTCTATAATAATTTACATAGCGGAATGGAGTCTGGAGTGGCCAGGCATGCTGGAGACGGGGGGCTGGGCATGCTTGGGACCGGGGAGGGCTTGTTGCAGCGTGGGGAAGGAGTCTGGGGCAGCTGGGAGTGCTGGAGACTGGGGGGATTGGGCATGCTGGAGTCTGAAGCTTGCTTTTAGGAGACTGGGTGTAAAGAACCAGTTGTGACGTTTACACCCAAGCTCCAAAACAAACACGTCTCCGGTTGGTGGTCTCCACACACACAGAAAGGTGATATCTAGGTAACCCTGCAAAATACTGACAGGTTGTAAAATACAAACTTTTAACCTAAAAAATGGGTCTAAAGAAAAATACCCCACCCTCCCACAATTAGGATTCGTGGAGTATATAGACCGAAAAAGATCCAGACTCAGAAGTAAATGCTAATAATTTATTGAAAAGTAATATAATTACATTCAGAAAAAATCACCACGTGACAAACAGGATACCAGCTGTGTGAACACAGCAGAGGAACAGTTAAAATAGAGACACAACGGAACCTGTAAAGGATGAACCTAAGTAATTCAATTGTCACAACTAATAAATATTATGGGCTATTTTACTCTACAACATTTGGTCTACAGAACAAATTGGAGCTAAATGTAGATATTCCAAATAGAGAGGATACACAGAGATATTTAGTTCATTAGCCCCCATTAAATCATGTGCAAGGCAGCACCATGTCCCTAATAGCATTATGTAAAGCTGCTAGAATCCTCAAAGTTATTATATGTATGATATAACTATACCCCACAAGATCACAAATATCTCAGTGCACAATCTAAACACCCTTAAGTCTATGTGAAAACCATGTTCTGTCCACTCACAAGTATACTAAGTTTAAACATTACTAGGCATATGCCTGAGAATCAAACATACCTTGTGACATGATGCACATAGACTATAGGGAAGGATCACCCAGTACAGGTCCACAGCCCTCGACGCGTTTCTCCGCAGAAGACGGCTTCGTAAAATACATACTGTCAGCATTTTACTGCCTTAGAAACACAGAGTTCATAAAAAGCCCGTACAACCCCTTTAAGGCTTATTTTGGTACTAGACGGGGGTCACAAGTTGCATGGGGTGATTCTAGAATGTGTGCAATTATAAATTAGTCTAACTACTCCCGCTACTAACTGTAGTGCCACCAAGGAGGATGGAGGGAGCCCGCTACTGCACAGTGTGGCTGTAGCATGGCGGGTGCTGCTGCTTGCCATCCCCCTGTGCCCTCTCTCAGCTTTTATGCTGTCTCTTACCCTTGTTTGCTCTCCTTCCCCTTGTACTCTCTCACCTTGTGTGCCCTCTTTCCCCTTGTGCTCTCTCCCCTTGTGCTGTCTCTCCTCCATTTACTTTGTCTCCCCTTGTGCTATCTCTCCCCTGTGTGCTCTCTCCCCGGATGCTGTATTTCCCCCTGTGCACTCTCTCCCCTTGTGCTGTTTCTCTCCCCCTGTGTGCTCTTTCTTCCCTTGTGCTGTCTCTCCTTCCTTGTGCCATCTCTCCCCTTTGCGCGCTCTCTTTTCCCTGCTCGCTCTCTCTCCCCTTGTGTGCTCTCTGTCCCCTTATTGTACGCTGTCTCACTCACCCCTGTGCTTTGTCTCTTTGCCCCTGTACACAGAGAAGCCAAACAATCAATTAAACTTGACTGAACAACCAACCTTATGGGCTTCTTCACATTCCAGTTTGACTCTAATTTTCCAGTTTAACTTTAATTTACATGATGGCTTATAGGTGGTGCTGCTTTTGGGACAAACTTACAGACACACGGACAGACTGGATAGGGCTTTTATATAGTAGATTATACTATTTTACAAAGCTGATGCTGTACAGAATGTGACATGATTCTGCTTTCACTTTAAGAAAATGAAGGTAAAACCTGGATGCCCAAAGTATAGCTGGAAATTATCTGATCTACTAATGTCATGTATTGTACTAGAATTTCAGCTTCTGTCACTACCAGTCAGAACTCATAGGTCTTTTTAACCCCTTCCCAACATTTGACTTATCCTGTACTTCCTGATTGCCGAGGATCTCCCGACCAAGGATGAATATGGTACCTTCTGGCGATTTTGCGCGCATAATAGTTTTGCCTGCTCTATCGCCGCTGGGTCTTTAGCTCATATTCAAGCCAAGACCTGGCTCTCGCTGCTGAGAGCAGTGCCTTAATGGCTGCAGGCTGTTTAACCCTCTAAATGCTGCAATTAATAGCGAACGCAATATTGAAAAGGCTGGAAGAGGAGTGAGCTCCTCTCTCAAGCAATTGAGTTATTGTAATGATGCCCTCCGGGTCACTCAACTATGGAAAGCTGATTACACCATGCCAGGAGTGTGGTGTAAAGGGTAGACAGTGTAAACCTTACAGGTATAATTCATTGCAATACTGGTGCATTACGATGGATTATATCAGAGATCACAGTAATAAAAGGTAATCTCACATATAGGGTCTAAGTTAAAAAGTAAAAGAATGTAAAAATATATATATAAAAAAAGAATGAAAATAAATAAAATATGATTCCACTAAATACATATATTTAAGTAAAAAACAAAACAAAAAAGGTAAACATATGTGGCACCCCTGTGGGGGATTGCCACAGGGTCCACCGATGCAGGGAGAGATGTACACTTTGTCACACACAGCACACGACGATCTTCCACCCCAGACCTGGAGGGGGAGCACCACTGACTGTCCTTAAGCCAGATCCCCTATAAAGATCCAGGCCTGAGGGGAGGAGTCAGTTAGTACTGAAGAGAGTTCGAGTCAGTCTGCAGTCTACAGAGAAGAGAAAAGTTAGTGCTGAAGGAGCTGGTTGCTGGGGCCAAGCTAAGAAACCTGACCCAGCTGTGCAGCGCCCTAGAGAGAGGGATGGAGGCCAGTGGAAGAGGTAGGAAGACAAAGCACGGCAACAGATCTGAGATCCCTTTAGCCCACCCGGACACCGGAGTCCGAAGCTATTAATCTAGTGGTAGCAGAGAAAGCCCGGACAAACCAGGAGGATCTAGTCCCCCTGAAGTAAAGAAAGCAAGACACTAAACCTGACCAAGCATAGGACCAGGGGCCCAAGAGGAGAATAGGGATCCGCACAGCAAGGTCCTCATTGTCGGTTGTGGAGTAGCATTCTGAGAGGGAGAAGGAGAAAGAGCAGGTTCAGCTCCAGGCAGAACTTACCCCAATTACCGCACGCACTAACAGAGGAGGCCTCACAACCCAAGATGGACGTCCCAAACTGCACCGATAACCTGGTTACCCTCCTGGACCATGCCTGCTACTGAACATCAGTAAAAAGGTACCGAAACAGAGACTAATGTGTGTGTGTGTGCCTGCTTCACTGCCATCGCCTGCAGCGTTCACAACAGAACCGCTACTACTACTCCCCTCATCCACCCCGCTGCCTTGTACTTGTGGGGAGCTGTACTACCAAAGCTGCATTCCCATCACCTCAGCGGCCAGCTGCAGAGCTGGTAACCCTATTACCAGGTACCACAGGTGGCGTCATGTTACAAATTCCCCATCATCATCACCCCACCCCGCCACTGAAGGTCCAGGGCACCAAACCGGGTATCACATATTTGGTATCACCCTATCAGGACTGACCCCGAATTATAAAACTGTCACACTAGTTAACCCCTTCAGTGAACACCATAAAAAAAAAAAAGTGGCAATAACACAAAACATTTTTTTTTAATGTGGAATAAATTAATTTTGTCTTGCAAAAAATAAACCGCCATACAGCTCCATCAGTCGAGAAATAAAAAAAACCATAGGTCTCAGAATACTGCAATGCAAAAACAATTCTTTTTTGCTTTAAAATTGCTTTTATGGTGTAAAAGTAGCAAAACATAAAAAAACACAATATAAATGTGGTATTGCTGTAATTGTACTGGCCCGAAGAATAATGCTGCCTTATCACTTTTAGGACACGGTGACCAGTGTAAAGGAAAAACAAACCCAATTCTTGACAATTTGTTTATTTCTGAATTTGCCTCACAAAAAGGGGAATAGAAAGTGATCAAAAACCATTATGTGACCAATAAAAGTTCCAAATCATGCTGCAAGAAAAAAGCCCTAACATTAATCTGTTGGCAGGAAAATAAAACAACCACAGGCTTGAAAATTCGGTGATGCAGAAAAACAGAATTTTGTAAAATAGCATTATTAGTGTGATAACAGCCAAACCTAAAACACCTATATCAATCTGGTATTGCTGTTAATCACATATGCTGCAAGGTGAACAGTATAAAAAATAGTACTAAAGCCAATTCTTCAATTACTGTTG
This sequence comes from Allobates femoralis, assembly GCA_033576535.1. Classification (NCBI taxonomy): domain Eukaryota; kingdom Metazoa; phylum Chordata; class Amphibia; order Anura; family Aromobatidae; genus Allobates; species Allobates femoralis. Next base: position 117,536,541 of record JARQOC010000005.1, read on the forward strand.
ATTTGTTTATTCTTTTTCCCAAAGACTGCAGTAAGACCTGACTCGCATTTATCCTATATGCTTATATTGGTTTTACTTGTAAATTTCTAAAAAATTTAATTGAGACAAAACTTACAATGGAAAATTTACAGTAATGAGGCAGATGGAGCCACTTTATACTCCTGTCTGACCTGTGGTGTGGTGATGTGCACCTTTTTACTCATATTTTTGGCCGTGCACAACAGTGCGGTCAACCACAGTTTTGTGCCACTTTAAAAAGAGGTACACTGTTGAACAGAGGCCAAATGGAGTCTGGAGTAACTCTGCTGCCTCATTATAGTGAATGTATCAGTCTTGGTTTCACTGCCAACAGGTATTTCAGAGGTGTAGAGGGAAACCTCAATGTAAGTGCACAGCATAGAGAATAGGATAAATGAGGACTTACCTAAAATATCCTGTACACAAATTGCCACTCTGACAGTTCACACACTATTTATAATGGGGTTACTCACTTTGATGGTCCACAAGGTAGTGATATGAAGATATTTAATCGTCCAGTAGACTTATTTAAGGCTTTGTAAACCTGTAGTTGAAAGTTAAATTAATGCAGTCCTTTGGCTTTACATGAACATAAATACACATACAGTATTACAGTCCGTGTAACTTGTTCATGGGTACACCCGCACAGGTTCAGATACAACTTCTCCACAGAAGTATCCCAGTGGTTGTATCTCATACCCCACTCACTGACCTCGGTCTGTACACACACAACAGCTTTCTCAGAGGCTCCTTCTCACAGAATGGCTGCATGACTGGACATGTGTCAAGTACACGGACTCCATTAAACGTACGAGATGCACACTCATGGAGGTATGGGGATAACCAGACCCATCCATCTCACCAGCTGTGCATAAACCTCACCCCGAGTGCTTTAACAAAACCCATGGAACTACAAGTACCAGAGCAGACATTCCAGGTTTTCATCCCAGAGAACAACCACCGCTGTGATATAGGTTGATATCTTACACCACCAATAGCATCCAGCACAACCCACAAACAACAAGTTGTTACTAGTAGCACAAAGGCTCTGGAAAAGCACTATGGATCCCCTAAAAATGAAAACCAACAAAACCTGCACTCCTAAATCCAAATGCCCACCTCCTTTCACCGCAATGTGTGTAAGGCAGGGTACCATGAGTGTATGGCATCAAATGTAAGAGCATTTGCTAATGACACTTGGGTTCAGGCTTTGAGAGTGAGCTGAGTGTTATGCTACTGTGATCCAATTGTCACGCTGGAGTAGGGAAGACACCCAGCGTAGGATAACGACGGGGGGGGGGAATAAGGAGTCCCTAACGCTAAGGGCACAAGAAGGAGACGGTAACCCCTAGACTTCCTAGAGCTGACCCTGTCTGCCCTAACGTCCCTATACAGTCTCCTCAACTGTCGCCGACCACGAACCTCGTCCCTCTCTGATCCTAGCACTATCTTATCTAAGGATCAGATGGAGAGGTTCACTAGACCCCTCCACTATCAACTAAAGACAAACACCAGGGAAGACAGACATTAGGGAAAAGGAAACACTTATCTGACAGCAGAACTCAGCAACCTCCACAACCTCAGCGTCTGCTGGAGCAAGGATAATGAGTGCACAAGGAACTATCACCTGCACCGAGGAAGGGTAATGAACCTCCTTATAAAGGTGGAAGGAATCTGCTGGGTCCTAGTGACCCACCATATTGGTGGATAAAACCAGACCGAGCACAAGACCTCCACAGCCGTCCCCCCATAACAGCGAGATCCCATCACACCCTCTCTCCATCTACACAGAAGGTAAATGCCCCTGAAAGAGACGGACCATCCTCCCCCATTATGGCTGGTGGGCCACCCGCTGGGATCGTCTGCGCGTGGCCTCCACCCTGTCATCCGTGCCACCCGTGACAGTACCCCCCCTCCTACGAGTGGCCCCCGGACACTCAGGACCAGGCTTATCCGGATGGGAACGGTGAAAAGCGCGGACCAGCCTCGCGGCGGACACCTCCGACGCCGGCACCCACATCCGCTCCTCAGGACCGTACCCCCTCCAGTGCACTAAATACTGAAGAGAACGGCGCAACATGCGAGAATCAACCACCCTCGAGATCTCGAATTCCAGATTCCCCGCCACACAGATGGGCTCAGGAGGCAAAGGAGACGGGTTGGATGATGGCACATACGGCTTGAGGAGCGACCTGTGAAACACATCGTGAATCTTAAGAGCAGGAGGCAACGCGAGACGAAACGCCACGGGATTGATAACGGCGGTTATCCTATAGGGGCCGATAAACCTGGGCCCCAACTTCCAAGAGGGCACCTTCAACTTCACATTCTTGGTAGATAACCACACGTAGTCATTCACACATAGGTCCGGACCTGGCGCACGCTTCCTGTCAGCCATACGTTTGTACCTGTCACCTAAGAGCTTCAAGCTACGCTGCACACTCCGCCAAACCGAGGAGAGGGACGAGGTAAAACGGTCCTCTTCCGGAACCCCGGAAGGACTCGTACCACTAAAAGTACCAAACTGAGGATGAAACCCATATGCACCGAAAAACGGCGACTTGCCAGTGGATTCCTGAAGGCGATTATTAAGGGCAAATTCGGCCAAGGGCAAATAGCTTGCCCAAGTCTCCTGATGGTCAGAGACAAAACACCTCAGGTAAGTCTCCAAATTCTGATTCACACGTTCGGTTTGACCATTAGACTGCGGATGAAAAGCAGAAGAAAAGGACAACGTAATCCCCAAACGTGTACAAAAAGCCTTCCAAAATTTGGAGACGAACTGAGTACCGCGATCAGAAACCACATCAGAGGGAACCCCATGAAGCTTCACGATTTCACTTACAAACACCTGTGCCAGAGTCCGAGCATTAGGAAGTGCAGGCAGTGCCACAAAGCGAACCATCTTACTGAATCTATCTACTACTACCAGTACCACCGTCTTACCCGCCGACGCCGGAAGATCGGTGATAAAATCCATTGACAAATGTGTCCATGGCCTCTCAGGAATAGACAATGGCACGAGAGACCCAGACGGACGGGTATGCGGAACCTTAGCACGTGCACACACACCACAGGCGGATACGAATTCCGCTACGTCCTTCCTCAACCCCGGCCACCAAAAGCGACGAGACAAGAGATCGAAAGTGGCCCTACCGCCCGGATGCCCCGCCAGTACAGAGTCGTGATGTTCCGACAGCACCCTGAGACGCAAAGAGAACGGCACAAAAAGCCTCCCAGAAGGACAGGAGGCAGGGGCGCCCCCCTGAACCTTCAACACCTCCCCCTCTAGATCAGGGCAAAGGGCAGAAACAACCACCCCCTCCTGCAAGATGGGGACGGGACTCTCATGAGTACTACCACCCGGAAAACTACGTGATAATGCATCCGCCTTCACATTCTGAACCCCCGGACGGTAGGTGACGGTAAAATTAAATCTCGTGAAAAACAAAGACCACCTGGCCTGCCGGGGATTGAGACGCCTGGCGGACTCAAGGTAAGACAGGTTCTTATGGCCGTTAATAACCGTGACGGGATGGACAGCCCCCTCCAGCCAGTGCCGCCATTCCTCAAAAGCCAACTTAATAGCCAAGAGCTCCCTATTACCCACATCATAGTTCCTCTCGGCCGACGACAACTTCTTGGAGAAGAACGCACAGGGCACCCATCTCCCAGGCGAAGGCCCCTGCGACAACACAGCCCCCACCCCCACCTCAGACGCATCCACCTCCACAACGAAGGGCCGAGAAAGATCGGGCTGACAAAGAACAGGCGCGGAAGCAAAACAACGCTTCAGGGAGGAGAAAGCCTGGCGAGCAGAATCAGACCACTCAGAAAAATCCGTCCCCTTCCTAGTCATGTCCGTTAGAGGCGTCACCAGCACCGAATAGTTCTTAATAAATTTACGGTAAAAATTGGTAAACCCCAAAAAACGTTGCAATGCCCGTAGATTGTCCGGCCGCTCCCAGTCCAGCACCGCCCGGACCTTTTCCGGATCCATCCGGAAACCCAACGGCGACAGGAGGTACCCCAAAAAACGAACCTCCTGAACGGCGAAAACACATTTCTCGAGTTTGGCGTACAGTTTGTTGTCCCGTAAGACCTGCAACACCTGTTTGACATGGGACTGATGCGTCTCCATATCGGGAGAATAGATCAAGATATCGTCCAAGTAAACAACTACAAATCTACCCACCAAATGATGGAAAATATCATTGACAAAATGTTGGAAAACCGCAGGGGCGTTAGTGAGCCCGAACGGCATCACGAGACTTTCAAAATGGCCGTCCGGGGTATTGAATGCAGTTTTCCATTCATCCCCCTCTCTGACCCTAATCAGGTTGTAGGCCCCCCTCAAATCCAACTTGGAGAACCATTTAGCACCCACAACCTGACTAAACAAATCAGGGATCAGAGGGAGGGGGTATGGATCACGGACAGTAATCCGATTCAATTCCCGAAAATCCAAACAAGGACGGAGGCCCCCATCCTTCTTTTTCACAAAAAAGAAACCAGCCGCAACCGGCGACGTGGAGGGCCTAATGTGACCCGTCTCTAGACTTTCAGCAATGAAATCCTTCATTGCTTGTCTTTCGGGACCAGATATAGTAAACATCCTAGCTTTGGGCAGTTTAGCTCCGGGAACGAGGTTGATAGGGCAATCATATGCCCGATGAGGGGGCAAGTCTCGGCACCCCTTCTCTGAGAACACATCCTCATACTCCGATAGGAATGGGGGCAGAGATTCAGCAGATACCACCGAAAAGGATGTAGCCAAACAATTCTCCGAACAATAATCACTCCATTCCACAATGTCCCTGGACTGCCAATCCACTACGGGATTATGTTTAATCAACCATGGCAAGCCCAGGACAATGGGAGCGGGGAGACCGTCTAAGACATAGCAAGATAACGTCTCCTGATGTTGGGATCCAACCGTTAACTTAATGTTATGTACGATATGTGTGAGACTACCCTGAGCAAGCGGTGCTGAGTCGATGGCATAGATACGGATGGGGCGAGACAATAAACAGCGGTTAAGCCCATGAGCGTGTACGAAACGAGCATCCACCATGCTGACCCCCGAACCACTGTCCACAAACACAGAAATTCCTTCCGTTTTGCTCTCTAGCGCCACCTCTGCACTCAGGAGAAAATGGGAAGTACAAACGGAGGATACACACACCTCCCGCTCGACTACCCCCACACCCCCCATAGACACATGAGGTCCCGGCACCCCAGTCCGTTTCGGAGCGTAGGGACAGGCCCCGATAAAATGGTCTCCTTTCCTACAAAAAAAACAGACCCCCTTCCCCCTGCCCCGGGAGGCACCGGAGGAGAGCCTCGAGGCCGCCGCTCCTCCAAGTTGCATAGGTTCCTCCCCCCTCGGGAGAAATGACTCGCCCTCCGAGTGACCACCCGGCAACGAGGAACCACCACGAGAAGGGCTCCCAGTTGCCGGAGGTCTACCCCTCCGCTCCTGGAGGCGTCTATCCATGCGAATAGCCAACGACATAGCTGCCTCCAGGGACGGAGGGGTCTCATACACTGCCAGGGCATCCTTCAGTCTTTCCGAAAGACCCTGGCAAAAATGACTCCTGAGAGCCGGATCGTTCCACTTCGTGTCCATAGCCCACCTGCGGAACTCAGAACAATATGATTCCGCTGACCGAGTCCCCTGGTGGAGATGGCGCAATTTGGATTCAGCCAAAGAGACACGGTCAGGGTCATCTTATATGAGGCCTAAGGCGTCAAAAAATCCATCCACAGACTGGAGACAAGTAGAGTCCTGTGGCAGAGAGAAAGCCCAGGATTGGGGATCCCCCTGCAGCAATGATATAATAATTCCTACCCGCTGCTGCTCGTCACCAGTAGAATACGGCCTAAGCCTGAAGTATAATTTACAGGCCTCTTTGAACACCGTGAATTTATCTCTGCCTCCTGAAAACCTGTCAGGGAGGGCAACCTTAGGTTCAGGTCTGGCCGGACCCACTGCTTGATTCCCCAAGACACCATTTTGTGGTTGTGGTCCCAGTAGAGCCGACCGAAGGTCCGCAACCTCTAAAGACAAGGTCTGCAGCTGCTGGGCCAAAGCAGACACAGGATCCATAAGGAAAAGGAAAAAAATCGAATCCTCCCCTTCCTTCACTTACAGTTACTGGCAGGTGATAATGTCACGCTGGGAGTAGGGAAGACACCCAGCGTAGGATAACGACGGGGGGGGGGGAATAAGGAGTCCCTAACGCTAAGGGCACAAGAAGGAGACTTTGGGCTGAGTGCAAAGTGAGATTTTCTTACATTGCACTTGCACGAAGCATACACTTGTGTGACCCTGGCCTAAACCATATTTAATGTCAACACATTTGGCATTGTTATAGTGAGGAAACCTGCTTAGTTTACAGGGTGTGTGCCTCCACAAGCACAAGCTTAGCACAATGTAAGGGCACTACAATGTATAGGGGACTACAAGGGCTTATCTGTAGTGATGGGCGAATCCTAAATTACTCGGAATCGCTTGACTCTAACGAGTCCGAGCCCGGGACTCGCTACTCGTTGCGAGTCTAGCGAGTCCAATGTTAATGAATGGGGAAGCGAGTAATAGCGAGTAGTGTGCGATTTACAAATCACAGATGTGTCTCGGAAGCTTCAGCCTGAAGCAATCCTAGATTTGTCAGAGTCTCTGCCATTGATTTGCATTGGACTCGTTTACTGTGCAAGTAATCCCTGGGAAACTCGCACAGATAAGAGTCTGCCTGTCTCCTCTGTGCTGGCTGCCGCAGCTCCAGGGTCCTAGAGCCCGCCTGCTGCCTGATGTAGCAGAGCTGAGATTGTTCTCAGTCTGCTCATTCCCTGTGCATAGACATCTATATCTATGCACAGGGGATGTAGCAGAGAGGACATCGCGTTTTGGACTGCGTCGGACGGAAGAGGATTTTTTTAATTAAAGATGCAGTCCCTAATGGCTTTTTTTTTTATTTCTAATAAAAATTTTTCTCTGTGTTGTGTTTTTTTTAAAACAATTTAATAGAAATTCATGGCGGTCATGTCTAATATTGGCCTGACAGCCATGAATTTCGGGCTTAGGGCCAGCTGATAATACAAAGCTGGCCCTAACCTCTTTATTACCCAGCGTGCCACCGCCACCAGGGCCGCTGGAAGAGCGGGGTTCAGCGCCATAGGATGGTGCTTCAATGAACGCGCCATCTTCTGGGGCGGCTGCGGGCTGCAATTTGCAGCGGGGGGTGCCCAGAAATCTTGGGCCTCCCTGCGCTGCGGATTCCAGCCCCCAGCTGCTTAGCTGTACCTGGCTAGACATAGAAATTGCGCGGAGCCCCACGCATTTTTTTTAATTATTTCATGAAATTCATGAAATAATAAAAAAAAGGGCTCCCCTATATTCTTGTGTCTGGCCAGGTACAAATAGGCACCTGGGGGTTGGGGGCAGCCCGTCGCTGCCTGCTGGATCCGGCTGTTTCCAGAAATATGGCGAAGACTATGGAATTTTTTTTCTGAAAAATCAATAAAACAATCCTAAAAAAGGGACTGCATCTTTATTAACCCCTCGACCATGGTACAGGGGTTAATAAAGACGCAGTCCCTTTTATTTACATTGTTTTATGGATTTGTCAAAAAAAAATTTCACGTGGGCTTCGCCGTATTTCTGGAACCAGCTGGATCCAGCAGGCAGCGATGGGCTGCCCCCAACCCCCAGGTGCCTATTTGTACCTGGCCGGACACAAGAATATAGGGGAGCCCTTTTTTTAAATTATTTCATGAATTTCATGAAATAATTAAAAAAAAAAGCGTGGGGCTCCGCGCAATTTCTATGTCTAGCCAGGTACAGCTAAGCAGCTGGGGGCTGGAATCCGCAGCGCAGGGAGGCCCAAGATTTCTGGGCACCCCCCGCTGCAAATTGCAGCCCGCAGCCACCCCAGAAGATGGCGCGTTCATTGAAGCGCCATCCTCTGGCGCTGAACCCTGCTCTTCCAGCGGCCCTGGTGGCGGTGGCACGCTGGGTAATAAAGGGGTTAATACCAGCTTTGTTATACAAGCCGGTATTAAGCCCGAGATTCTTAATGTCAGGCCACGTTTGACCCAGCCACTAAGAATCTCCAATAAAGGGTTAAAAAAACACAACACAGAGAAAATTTTTTATTAGAAATAAAAAAAAAAAAGCCATTATGGACTCCATCTTTAATTAAAAAAATCCTCTTCCGTCCGACGTAGTCCAAAACGCGATGTCCTCTCTGCTACATCCCCTGTGCATAGATATAGATGTCTATGCACAGGGAATGAGCAGACTGAGAACAATCGCAGCTCTGCTACATCATCTCTGTGAGCAGGCGGGCTCTAGGACCCTGGAGCTGCGGCAGCCTGTACAGAGAAGACAGCTGGACTCGGCTCGCAAAGTAACAGCAGTTACTTTGCGAGTTTCCCTGCTATCACTGGCACAGTAGCCGAGTCTAATGCAAGTCAAAGGCAATCCTAGTTTTGTCAGCGTCTCTGACAAAACTAGGATTGATATTGATTTGCATTGGACTTGTTTACTGTGCGAGTAATCACTGGGAAACTCACAGAGTACCGAGTCCTGCAAGTCCCTTACTACTCGCCGAGTAACGAGTCCTAGCGAGTAGATTCGCCCATCCCTACTTATCTGCAATTTTTAATTCTGCAACATTTCCTGTGTTTGACTCCATGTTTTCCATAGAAAAAAAAATCAACAATACACCCATAAATGAAGGCCCAAGGGGTTGTGATTTCCAAAATGTAGCCTTTTAATGGGACTCTTATCAGGTCATTTTTTTAGTATGATACTAATAGTAACCTTGAATAGAGCCTGAACAGCCCTTTTAACACATGGTATAATCAATACTGTATCATCTGTAGTTTTCTTGCTGTAAGCATCTTTACACCCTGCAGGCAGATGGCTGCACCAGTCCTGTCCATTACTTGCACTGCTGAATAGTTAATAGTATATAAATGTTAAATAAATATTCATGCCTTATCAAGCTGGTATTCCCTTCCTCCACTCTGTGCTGAAGTTGGTCACTGAAAGTCTCAGGCTTGTACAAGATGCTTCTAAGGGGGAGGGAGAGGGGAGAGAGGGGAGAAGGGAGAGGTGTTTGTTGTTCTGAGCACAAGCTGCAACTCGTATAATAACATCACTGCAGTGTGTCTATCAGAGATTTCTATGTGTTTATATGAAGATTTGTTTTCCTGCATACATGTAATGAGTATCTGCTGAGCAATTAAACTAACAATTGCTAACAAGATGGCCGCCGGGGGTGACAGTCGCGTGTAAGTAAGTTGTGATGCAAAATTTCTAAATTTATTTGGCAGCTCGGATGAACAGAATCATAAAGCAAAATGTTTCGGCCCACTGGCCTTCATCAGTTGCTATAAAGACAAAGAAAATATATCATAACATGATCAATATTCATGTACCTATAGTAACATAAAATAAAAGAAAAATCAATAGGGATTTCTACCATTGATTCTGGACAACAAGCTACTGCAGTGGAGCTGGTATATTCATTCACATAGGCCAGTGATGGCGAACTCCAGGCCTCGAGTGCCACCATCAGTGCAGGTTTTCAGTATTTCCTTATATTGCACAGGTGATAATATAATCACCTGCACTGCTGATGATTCCAATCCCTGTGCAATGCTGAGGAAATCCTGAAAACCTGCACTGTGTGCGGATCTTGAGGCCTGGAGTTCGCCATCACTGACATAGGCTGTATAAAGAAAGAGAAACCATATTCAAACAAGGGATTTATACAGACAAGATAACATTAAGTATTCATAAATATAGTCTACTAGATGGCGGCCCGATTCTAAAGAATCGGGTAGTCTAGAATCCATATATAGTTTATTGTTAAAAAATTAAGAATAATACAATTAATGCATGATATCTATTTATGAACTATGTATAGTTGTAGGATGAATATTATTTTTGTACAATGGAATTATTATATTGTAGGGCTCTTGGTACACTGACTGGTTAATACTTGATACTTAGTAAGTAGCTTCATTTAAAAAATCAATATTGATATTCTGCGTATCAGCCAGTTTGTGTTTGCCCATCAACCACGTCAAGGTGGCCCTACGTCTCATGGGTCCCTACTCTAACTAATTCCTATTTATGAAGACTAAAAGCTGTTTTAGAGCAGCATTTTTCAGCTATTTGTAGAAGGTGGGGATATAATAAATACAATTTCCGTACTTGACACCTAAGGGCTTACTTGCGACACACTTGCAGCAATTCTGATGCAATGTATATGGAACTTGCGGTTAACCTGCTGTAAATGCGGCACACATGGCCTCGGCAGGTGGACGAAATGCAGCCGCTACAAAACCGCAGGTCAGTGCGGTTTTTACGGCCGAAACTGCCGTAATCACGTATGTGGCATCTGCTGCAAGTGAACCACAAATTCCATATAAATTGCATGCAGCTTACGGCAAGTGTGCTGTAGATGAGGCCTTAGGCAGCAAGTGCAGAAATTGTGTTTTTTTTCCACCTAAACTTCCACAAATAGCCAAAAAATGCAGATGTTAAAGCTAAATCCATAATTTTCTATCTATATATGAAACTATGTATCTATATGTACAGAACACACCTTGAGATGGAGATGTGTGTGAACAGCCATCTTACCTGTCTCTCAGGTGTTTACAAAAACCTCTCCTAGTGAAAAAAGAAATGTAAATTTCTCAGCACCTATAGTGCTGGAGCTTAAGATTGTGGTTCATATCACCAAATCGATAAATTTGGATGATACAAATCTATCATCTTTTACTAAATGTGTGTTCATATCTACTATATAATTGCCTAATCATGTCTGTCTGAGGCTGAAATCGCGCGCCAGGTCGCCAGTGCTCATTGGTCGCTGCCAGCCGCAGCAACCAATGAGCGCAGCATAGGCAAAACAGCCGCACGCATTCAAAACCTGGCGACGGCGACGCATTAGCGAGGTAGGATTGCTGTGACAGCGCTACACTCACATAGTGGGCAGGAAAGCTGACTTCACTGTCGCCTTTCTCGCCCTGTTATTTGAAATGAACAGATGATCTCCACTACTACACCCCCTGTTTTAACCCCGCCTTCAGCGACCTTTCATTACAGAACGTCATTGCAGCAAGAAAAAAAGAGGAGGAAGAGGAACAATGTCGGGGTGAGTGGAGCCTCCTCCATCCTGCTATTCACCTCTAACTACCCCTGCTTACCCCTCTCACCCCACACTGCCCCCACAGAACCCACACTGCCCCCACACTACCGCCACTGAACCCACACTGCACCCTCTCACTCCACACTGCGCACTGAACCTACACTGCTTCCACTGAACCCCACTCTCACCCGCTCCCAGTCACACCCAGTGACCTCCGCTCAGCACCAAGTCACCTCCGCTCAGCACTCAGTCACCTGTCTCAACATCCACTCACCCATCTCAGCATCCACTCACCCGTCTCAGCACCCAGTCACCTCCGCTTAGCACCCACTCACCCCTGCTCAGCACCCACTCACCCTTGCTGAGCACCCACTCACCCGCTCAGCACACAGTCAACCCCGCTCAGCACCCAGTCACCCTTGTCTCAGCATCCACTCACCCATCTCAGCATCCAGTCACCCCAACTGAGCACCCACTTACCCCCGCTCAGCACCCACTCACCCCCACTCAGAACCCACTCACTCCGTTCCGCACCCAGTCACCCATCTCAGCACCCAGTCACCCCCACTCAGCACCCACTCACTCCGTTCAGCACCCAGTCACCCCTCTCAGCACCCAGTCACCTGTCTCAGTACCAATTCACCCGCTCAGCACCCATTCACCCCCGCTCAGCACCCACTCACCTGCTCAGCAGCCACTCACCCCCACTCAGCACCCAGTCACCCTCGCCCAGCACCCACTCATCCCTGCTTAACTCCGCTGTACACCAACACCGCTGTACACCAACACCACTGAACACCAACACTGCTGTACACCAACACTGATGCACACTGACACCACTGCACACCCAACACCACTGAACTCCCACAGTGCTGCACATCAACAGTGCTGCCCACCGACACTGGTGTACACTAACACCGCTGAACACAGACAGTGCTGTACACTGACACTGCTGCAGACCAACACTGGTGCAGACTGACACTGGTGCACACTGACACTGGTGCACAACGACACTGCTGCACAACGACACTGCTGCACAGCGACACCGCTGCCCAACGACACCGCTGGCCACCAACAGCGCTGCACATCGGCATCGCTGTACACCGACACTGCTGCACACCGACACTGCTGCACAATGACACTGCTGCCCAGCGACACTATTGCCCACCGACACCGCTGCCCACCGACACCGCTGCCTACCGCCACTGCTGTACACCGCCACCAGTGCACACCGACACTGCTGTGCACTGATACTGCTGTACACCAACACTGCTGTACACCGACAGCGCTGTACACCAACACCGCTGCACACCGACACCGCTGCACGCCAACATCGCTGCGGCCGTGACCAATCAGCTATATACTGGCGCGGGATTTATACCCAGCTTCGCATTGCATTATTCTTACATCTTCATAAATAAACTACTGTACATACATATTCTAGAATACCCGATGCGTTAGAATCGGGCTACCATCTAGTATATATATATACTATGAACTATGTAAATAAAGGATTTAAGATGTAAAACTAAAAACTATATATGTTACATGGCTATTTCCTAATTAAGTACTTGAAATCTATATATCTATGGCTAAACAATTTTTTTTTTGTTTTTTTTGTCTTATATATCTATGACTAAACTAATTTTTTTTTTTTTTATATATATATCTATTAGTAAACTAAATATGCACACCGACACCACTACACACCAACACCACTGAACTCCCACAGTGCTGCACACCGACACTGATGCCCACCGACACTAGTGTACACTAACACCGCTGAACACAGACAGTGCTGTACACTGACCCTGCTGCATACTGACACTGCTGCATACTGACACTGCTGCAGACCGACACTGCTGCAGACCGACACTGCTGCAGACTGACACTGGTGCACACTGACACTGCTGCACAACGACACTGCTGCACAGCGACACCGCTGCCCAATGACACTGCTGGCCACCGTCATCGCTGCACACCGTCATCGCTGCACACCGTCACCGCTGCACACCGACACCGCTGCCCACCAACACCGCTGCCCACCAACAGCGCTGCACATCGTCATCGCTGTACACCGACACTGCTACACACCGACACTGCTGCACAATGACACTGCTGCCCAGCGACACTACTGCCCACCGACACCGCTGCCTACCGCCACTGCTGTACACCCCCACCGGTGCACACCGACACTGCTGTACACTGATACTGCTGTACACCAACACTGCTGTACACCGACAGCGCTGTACACCAACACCGATGCACACTGACACCGCTGCACACCAACACCGCTGCGGCCGCGACTAATCAGCTATATACTGGCGCGGGATTTATACCCAGCTTCGCATTGCATTATTCTTACATCTTCATAAACTACTTTACTGTATATTCTAGAATACCCGATGCGTTAGAATCGGGCTACCATCTAGTATATATGTATACTATGAACTGTCTAAATAAAGGATTTAAGATGTAAAACTAAAAACTATATATGTTACGTGGCTATTTCCTAATTAAGTACTTGAAAGTTATATATCTATGGCTATACAATTTTTTTTTTGTTTTTTTTTTTTTTTGTCTTATATATCTATGACTAAACTAAATTTTTTTTTTTTATATACCGTATATACTCGTGTATAAGCCGACCCGTGTATAAGCCGACCCCCCTACTTTTGCCCCCAAAACCCGGGAAAATGTATTGACTCGTGTATAAGCCGAGGGTGGACCCCAGCACAGGTATACAGCCCCCAGCAGTGTGGTATACAGCAGCCTCCCCAGTGGTATATACAGGCCCCAGCAGTGTTACAGCAGCAGCCCCAGTGGTATATACAGCAGCAGCCCCAGTGGTAGTATACAGCAGCCCCAGAGGTATATACAGCAGCCCCAGTGGTAGTATACAGCAGCAGCCACAGTGGTAGTATACACGCAGCCCTAGTAGTATATACAGCCCCAGTGGTAGTATACACGCAGCCCCAGTAGTATATACAGCCCCAGTGGTAGTATACAGCCCCAGTGGTAGTATATAGCAGCCCCAGTAGTAGTATACAGCCCCAGTGGTAGTATACATCCCCAGTGGTAGTATATAGCCCCAGTAGTAGTATACAGCAGCCCCAGTGGTATATTCAGCCCCAGTGGTAGTATACAGCCCCAGTGGTAGTATATAGCCCCAGTGGTAGTATACATACAGCCCCAGTAGTAGTATACAGCCCCAGTGGTAGTATATAGCCCCAGTGGTAGTATACAGCAGCCCCAGTGGTATATTCAGCCCCAGTGGTAGTATACAGCCCCAGTGGTAGTATATAGCCCCAGTGGTAGTATATAGCCCCAGTGGTAGTATATATACAGCCCCAGTGGTAGTATATAGCCCCAGTGGTAGTATACATGGCCCCAGCAGGGCCCCCCTCATAATTTGGCGCCCCCACCTCCCTTTCTGGGCCCCCCCGCATGCAGCGCTGCACATATACATTACCTGTCTAGCAGCTGTCACCCTCCGATGGCGGATCGCGGCTCCCGGCTCCGGGCTCCATCTTCCTCGCTGTCTTCCTGCTTTGTGACCGGGGCTCAGCGCGATGACGTCATCGCGACGCCGGCCGGTCACCTGACAAGCAGGAAGTCAGCGAGGAAGATGGAGCCCGGAGCCGGGAGCCGCGATCCGCCATCGGAGGGTGACAGCTGCTAGACAGGTAATGTATATGCGCAGCGCTGCATGCGGGGGGCCCAGAAAGTGAGGTGGGGGTGCCAGTGAGGTGGGGGCGCCGTATTGACTCGCGTATAAGCCGAGGGGGGGACTTTTCAGCCCAATTTTTGGGCTGAAAAACTCGGCTTATACGCGAGTATATACGGTATATATATATCTATTAGTAAACTAAATATATCTATGAGTAAACTAAAAAAACAATTTTTTAAACTAAAACATTTTTATACACAATATTTCGTGTAAAAACTTTGGGACTATCAGGCAGTAATTGTACTTGAAGTGGTGTATTGACCACTTTGACCCTGACATTGCAACGCTGTTTGACTCTGGAAAATGCAACATAGAGTTGACCATGGGCAAATGCTGGTTCTGGTAGATATATTCCAACTCGATTGAGGGTCTGCCCTTGTGATTTATTAATGGTCATTGCAAATGCTGGCTTAATCGGAAATTGTCTACGTCGTAATTTGAAAGGTAATCCAGTCTCTGATGGACACATATCAATTCGTGGAATGAATACCACATTTCCTGCTGCTGAGCCACAAATTACTTTAGCTTGTATGATATTGGCATGTAACGCAGTGACAATCAGCCGAGTACCATTACAGAGACCTTTCTTGGTGTTGATGTTTCGTAATAACATGACAATGGTGCCAACTTTAAGTTTTAGCCGATGTGAAGGCATTCCAGTTGGTGTTAGTGAATTTAAAAATTCCACTGGGTATTGGTCGAGGTCATCAGCTTCATCAGGATCGATGGAATCATCACTGATATATTCACTATAGTCACCTGGCAAGCGATCTATGACGTTAGAATTGACTTTCTCAACGTCTTCATTTTTTGGACATAAAATAGCATGAGAAGCAGCAATATTTATGCTCTCGGTGTCATTCACATCAATAGAAAGTTTATCTCCAAAAATATCAGTGATTAAACAGCCAGTGCACACCATGTCTGGAGGGATTTCAAAGACATCGTCTCCAAGGTTATCTTCATTTGACAGCTGTCCATTTCCAAGTCGAAGCAACCAACTGCTGTATTCAGGATCAATGGAGCGCACGTTGTTGATAAGCGGCAGTCGAGCAAAAAGTTGCCATGTTTGTGAATATTTAATACAGCTCTCTACAATATCTGTTCTTGATCCATGAGCAATAACAGGAAGACATTGTCTAAAGTCTCCTCCAAGAACAATAACTTTTCCTCCAAAAGGTGTTTTCTCTTTCTTAGCCACATTCGTTGTCATGATGTCTCGTAAAAGTCTATCGATGACATTCAAGGCATGTTTAGATAGCATTGTGCACTCATCAATAATAAAAAGTTTCGTATTATGCAAATGCTTAGCCGCATCGGTATCATTTTTAATCCTGGAAACAGATGTTTCATTCACAGGTATTGGAATGCCATAGAGAGAATGTATTGTTCGTCCCCCTTGTAGTAAATTATCCGCAATTCCTGTAGTGGCAGCAGGTGATACAATGTTTCCTTGTCCCCTTAGAAGATGTAGGAGGAGATGATATAGATAGGTTTTTCCACTACCACCAGGACCGTCAAGGAAAAAGCACTTGGATGTTACATTATTGTCTTCTAAAGCCTGATTAATGGTATCATAGGCCAAAAGTTGTTCCTCATTGAGAGTAGCTTTCATCTCAGCAGCTGTTCTTAGCTCATAATCCTTATCATACTGCGGGAGCAGTTGTGGTTTCTTAGCTGGGCGTGGTAAATTGAAATCAGTATAACTTTTCCCGTGAACTTTTAGAACATCTTGGACATCTGTCATAGCATATCCTTCACAATTTATACAGTCTTCAATGTTGGAGTGGTATGCACGGCAGTAGTCTTGTACAAAGTGTTCTTTAAATTCATCCCACAACTCAAGAGGATTAGCTTGAGGACCAAATATACAGATATAGGCAAAGAGGTCGCGAAGCTGTGCAGGCATATTAAGAATACAGGCATCAAGTAAGGTATTTCTCCAGACACTATCATCGAATAGTAATCCAAGTGCTAATGCTGCTTCATTGAAGGTTAGATGTATGACTCCATTGACAGTTTTAAGACTCTCAAAACTGGTTGCACCTTTCACATGCAATAACAACAACCGTAAATAGTAGCGTTCCTGGTCTTTGAGACTTACAGTATACATTCTGCCAATAATAGAGCTACCTGATCGTTTACTTTTTTCCCAAGATCCTTGTTGCCAAACATACCATTCAGGAATTTCGCGGTAAAAATACTTATGAGCATGTTGGTCGTCCTTATTAAGATTAAAGTAGGCCATAAGTGTAGAATTGGTATGAAGCTTTTGTTTAATGTTTGGAATGGAGTCATCCTCATGAAAATAGAGTTGTTGAGAATGAGGCAGATGGACGGCAAGGCGAATTATGCTATGAGATTGCTTATGCATAGGATAAGCAAAGATTCTCCAAGCTGCCTCTGGTGCACTAACATATCTTGAATCCATGAATTGATGTGTTTCATCATGTTGGATGTTCGTCTGGCAAATTTCAAGATTGGCTTTATCATGTCCTTTATACACGTACTTAAATAAATATTTCACACTTTGAATGGAACCACAAACTAAGACTACCTTCACATTTGCGTTTGTGTCTGCATGCCGATGGCATGCAGACACAAACGCAGTACAAAGCAGGGCCATTTTGATGTGTCCGCAGCGGAGAATGTCCGCCTGCGGACACATCACTGTGCAGCCCGGCAGCCAATCCGCGGTGTCCGGAGGCGGAGATCAGCGCCGGAGATCTCCGCCTCCCGGCCGCCGGTAAGCTCCGGGACATGTCGGCGGGGAGAAACAACTGATTTGACAGCTGTTTGAATCTCCCGCGCCGACACCGAGAGGAGATGTCGGCGCGGGAAGATTCAAACAGCTGTCAGATCAGCTGTTTCTCCCCGCCGACATCGCTAGCAGATTACCGGCGGCGGGGAAGAAGAGATCAGCAGAGTCTGAGCTGATCTCCCGGTGGCCGTCGGTGAGCTCCTGTGACATCACCGCCGGCCACCGGGAGATTTTTCAATGGGTCTGCAGCGTTCTCCTGCGCTGTCAAGCGCAGAACACTGCGGACCCATTGAAGCCAATGCATTTTTTGTGTGCTTGGGGACACTTGCTGATTTTCCAAGGTCCCCAAACGCACAAAAAAATCCAACATGCTGCGTCCCGGGTGCGGACGCTGGACACCGGAAAGAGCAGATATCGTCCACATCCGCACCCGAACGCAGCAAACGCTGACAAACGCAGGCACTATGCGTTCCTATGTTAAACATAGGAACGCAGTGCGCATGCATTTGACTGCGTATGGGAACGCAGCATACGCTGCCTTCCCATACGCAAATGTGAAGGCACCCTAAGACATTAATATGGCACTTGTATTTTAATAATAGGAAAGGATTGTATGGCACTACCCAAGAATTATTAATCATCTTGGAATGGTGTTCAAATGAAGGACCCATGGATCTGCAATAAGTAGGATAGGCATCCTTAGCAATGATGGTAGATGGTTGTAAATCTTTTGGGAAACCTTTTGTACACTTTCCATTATCCATACAGGGAGAGTTGGGGTTGTGTTCTCCACAGGGACCATGTATCATGTGTTGCATAACAATTTTATGGAGCTGAGGGTAGTCGGTAGGATGAGGAATTTCTGCCCAGACGGTATTGTCTACATCCTCCTTAGTTCTTAATTTGGAGTTGCTGTCTAGAATAATTAAAATGTGAGCATGTGGAAGGCCACGTTTTTGAAATTCAATTACATGAACCATAGCCAAACTTTCCCAAATAATCCGTTGTGAATGTCTTTCAAGAGTGCTTCCAGTTTTATTTTGAAAACACGTGCTATCAAATCAGGTCTGTGTTCCACACGCTGCCAAGGTTCCAAATTCTGAGTAATCTCACTCCATTTCGGATTACAGGTCGACCATATAGATCAGGGCGACCATATTTAGTCACAATAGCCATGGCATCCTGGTACCGCTGCTGCATATTCCTGGGACTGCCTTCAAACAAAGATGGTAAAATGACCGTTTTTCCAATGGGGATGCCCTTCTCAATGGATTTCTTCTGGAGATGTTCCTGGAGTACGCAATAATCCTCTACTTTCAAATCCTTTTGGTGTTGACGGATATAATTTAGGCGATTAGCTTCGATTTTCACATAAGCATCCACTAAGTACTGCTGAGTGAGTTTGCCACCATTCAGGATTGGATTAAACTGATTACAGACAGACAGCACATAGCAATAATATTGCTGTTGTGCAATCCTGCGTGGACTTTGCCCTTGATGTTTGAGTCCATCATGCCAGCCCTGGTCTCCGTAAGGGAAAAATAAAGGATAGAGTAAAGCATCTAAATTACTGTGTAGAATGCTGACCTGTTGTGTTCTTGGCGCCAAAGGACTTTTGGGGTCAGGTTTTAAATGTATTAAAATATCACGATGGAATGGTGGCTCTCCATTGTCATTTTCAAATACGACAGCAACTTCATTGACAGTTGGATTATTATATCGGCGAGGGTCTTGATTCCGATCTTGTTTAAGGGCCATGATGATATTTGGCATGAGAGTGCCATTAGCTTCAGCTTTAAGATGTTCTTCATGTTCCACATCCCGTAACATTTTGTAAGCAGCAACAAAGGGATTTACATTGTCTAATTGAAGAGCAATTATACTCATCAAATGGGATGACATTTTTGATTTTGATGACAGTTTAAACGTTGTTCATTCACAGTATCGGTATCCAAAATATACAGTTGGGCATAAGCTGGAACTTGATCATCAGAGGGATGTAGTGTTCCAGTACAATGATATATTTGTCCATGTATGCGGAAACAGTAAGGGCCATGTCCAGGTGGAGGGGAAATATTGGCACCCATGGAGGCGAAAGCAAATGAGCTGTTAATACTACGGATGTTTTCCATGAGATTCTTACTGAACTCACTCTCCCCTGTCAGCAATCGTTTAAAGACCTCGGAATATTGGGTATAGGTATATGGACTTTACCCTTGTGACAACACAGAGTAAAATTTTTATCTGCTGGTATCTCAGCATTAAAATGGAATGCTTCACAATGTTGACATAAATAGTTCATAGGACCACAGGTGTGTTCTACTACAGTACTGTCATCATTAGTAAAACCTGTAGGATGTAGAGGTTGTGGTAACGGAGCATTGGAATGGTTCTGTAAGCCAACATACAGTTAGGGCCAGAAATATTTGGACAGTGACACAAGTTTTGTTATTTTAGCTGTTTACAAAAACATGTTCAGAAATACAATTATATATATAATATGGGCTGAAAGTGCACACTCCCAGCTGCAATATGAGAGTTTCCACATCCAAATCGGAGAAAGTGTTTAGGAATCATAGCTCTGTAATGCATAGCCTCCTCTTTTTCAAGGGACCAAAAGTAATTGGACAATGGACTCTAAGGGCTGCAATTAACTCTGAAGGCGTCTCCCTCGTTAACCTGTAATCAATGAAGTAGTTAAAAGGTCAGGGGTGGATTCCAGGTGTGTGGTTTTGCATTTGGAAGCTGTTGCTGTGACCAGACAAATGCGGTCAAAGGAACTCTCAATTGAGGTGAAGCAGAACATCCTGAGGCTGAGAAAAAAGAAAAAATCCATCAGAGAGATAGCAGACATGCTTGGAGTAGCAAAATCAACAGTTGGGTACATTCTGAGAAAAAAGGAATTGACTGGTGAGCTTGGGAACTCTAAAAGGCCTGGGCGTCCACGGATGACAACAGTGGTGGATGATCGCCGCATACTTTATTTGGTGAAGAAGAACCCGTTCACAACATCAACTGAAGTCCAGAACACTCTCAGGGAAGTAGGTGTATCTGTCTCTAAGTCAACAGTAAAGAGAAGACTCCATGACAGTAAATACAAAGGGTTCACATCTAGATGCAAACCATTCATCAATTCCAAAAATAGACAGGCCAGAGTTAAATTTGCTGAAAAACACCTCAAGAAGCCAGCTCAGTTCTGGAAAAGTATTCTATGGACAGATGAGACAAAGATCAACCTGTACAAGAATGATGGGAAGAAAAAAGTTTGGAGAAGAAAGGGAACGGCACATGATCCAAGGCACACCACATCCTCTGTAAAACATGGTGGAGGCAACGTGATGGCATGGGCATGCATGGCTTTCAATGGCACTGGGTCACTTGTGTTTATTGATGACATAACAGCAGACAAGAGTAGCCGGATGAATTCTGTGTGTACCGGGATATACTTTCAGCCCAGATTCAGCCAAATGCTGCAAAGTTGATTGGACGGCGCATAGTACAGATGGACAATGAACCCAAGCATACAGCCAAAGCTACCCAGGAGTTCATGAGTGCAAAAAAGTGGAACATTCTGCAATGGCCAAGTCAATCACCAGATCTTAACCCAATTGAGCATGCATTTCACTTGCTCAAATCCAGACTTAAGACGGAAAGACCCACAAACAAGCAAGACCTGAAGGCTGCGGCTGTAAAGGCCTGGCAAAGCATTAAGAAGGAGGAAACCCAGCGTTTGGTGATGTCCATGGGTTTCAGACTTAAGGCAGTGATTGCCTCCAAACGATTCGCAACAAAATATTGAAAATAAAAATATTTTGTTTGGGTTATGTTTATTTGTCCAATTACTTTTGACCTCCTAAAATGTGGAGTGTTTGTAAAGAAATGTGTACAATTCCTACATTTTCTATCAGATATTTTTGTTCAACCCTTCAAATTAAACATTACAATCTGCACTTGAATTCTGTTGTAGAGGTTTCATTTCAAATCCAATGTGGTGGCATGCAGAGCCCAACTCGCGAAAATTGTGTCACTGTCCAAATATTTCTGGCCCTAACTGTATATAAAGCGTGGACCTGGTGGAGGATCTTCACTGTCCACAGATTTAATCACTGAGGAGTTGGAAGGTGTATTGTGGTCAGGGTCTATCAATGTGGAGGTGCAAGGGTTTTTTTTGCGCCGTTCACGGCGTGCAGCAGCTGCATTTGGTAATGGATTGTTTGTTGCCTTAGAAGAGTCAGGTGTGAAGCATGTATTATAAGCAGAATTAACGGTGTGCAGGCGACGGTGTTTATCATTTGGAGTGTCGGTAGGACAGTGTTTGCGCTTACGTGCAGATTTACCAATGGTTGCAGGAGGTTCAGGCAGCGCACTTTTAATGAATGCAGTTTTAGAAGCTGTATTGTGGGCAGAATCTATGACTGAGGACGTGGAAATATTATGTTTGCAACGTTGACGGCGCGCAGCAGCAGCTTTATTAGTTAATCGATTCGTTTTTTTCTTCAAAAGACTCATTAGTGACGCGTTTAATGAAAGCAGTATTAACAGTGTTCAGGCGCTTGCATCTATCCTCTGTAGTCTCGTTAGCACGCTGTGTGGCCTTACGTGCGGCTTCGGCGGCTTTTAGCTCTGCGTCATTAATATACTTCCTATCACACCTGATCTTACGTGTGGCATCAGCAGCTTTAAGCTGTGTGTCAATAGTACACATAACAGTGTCCAGGGTCTTGCATGTGTCCTGTGTACTCTTGTTAGCACGCTGTGTGGCCTTACGTGCGGCATCGGCGGCTTTTAGCTCTGCATCATTAATATACTTTCTATCAGACCTGATCTTACGTGCGGCATCAGCAGCTTTTAGCTGTGTGTCATTAGTATACATAACAGTGTCCAGGGTCTTGCATCTGTCCTCTGTACTTTTGTTAGCATGCTGTTTGCGTTTACATGCGGCATCGGCGGCTTTTCGCTCTGCGTCATTAGTATACTTTCTATCACACCTGATATTACGTGCGGCATCAGCAGCTTTTGGCTGTGTGTCATTAGTATTCTTGCTATTAGAGCTCATGTTGGCAAAGGTAAAGAGCTTTAAGCGTGGTAATGGCAAACAGGTTAATAAGATGCAGCGTCAGGTAGTAGGAAAATAGCCAGTTAATAATAGGCAATAGTTCTTTGCAGGAATGCAGATATTAATAATAGGCAGTTTATATTGCAGAGAAATTGCTCAGCAATAATGGACAATGTCCTTATGTGGCAAATAATAGAGCAATATACCCAGTGTGCAGAGTTGGCACAGAAGAGGTTAATAAATGGCAGTCTCTCAGTATAACAGTCAGTAAACAATAGGCAGTAAATATAGAGAAAACACCAAACAGAAGTTCAATATTGGTGTGAAAATGACACTGAACCACTTCACAACGAAATATATATAGTGTAGGTAAATAGTCTTAGCTCTTTTTTGACGAAATTAGGCAGCAGCTTGAAGTGCGACGTCACTGGGACCGCCTCCACGCAGTAGAAACTGTGTCTGAGGTAAAAAAATCAAAATGCGCACCTTAAAATGGCGGGCGGAGTGTGTCGCAGTGCGGCGCGATTCTGATTGGTCGCTCACGGCAGGCGCCGACCAATCAGAAGCGAGCCGCGAGAAACGGCGCCATGTTTTGAATCTGATGTTACAAAATAGATTTTAAAGATGGCGCCGTTCGGCGCGGCGCTATGCCGATTGGTCGCCGGCAGACGCGAGCTACCAATCAGAATAGCGGAGTGGGGCACGGAGTGGGTGCGTGGTAGCTGGTAGCCGAAGTCAGCTCAAGGCTAGCTCGCAACGGCAGAGCGGGCGCGAGGTAGCCGGGAGCCGAGGTCGGGTCCCGGCAACGTCGCGCTGGCGGAGCGAGCCCGTGATCTCCGTGTCGGGCAGATCTGCGGCTCAGCTCCGGGGAGCCGCGAGCCAGCCGGGATTTGCCCGGTACCGCCGCCGCAATCAGATTCAAGCTGCGGCAAAGCGCCATCTTTAAAAAGCTAAGAACTGAAAAAAAAAAATTTAAAAGATTCCCGCTGGATTTGAAATATGGCGCCGTGCCCCGCCCCACTCTTCTCATTGGTCACTCGCACCTAGCGCCGACCAATGAGAAGAGCGCCGCCATCTTTTATATATTTTTTTTTTTAACATTCTTAGATTTTGAAACCGAGCGACCAATCAGAATTGCGGTGCCACTGCCGGGCAAATCCCGGCTGCCTCGCGGCTTCCCGGAGCTGAGCCGCGGATATGCCCGGCAACGAGATCCCCGGCGCGAGGTAGCCGGCAGCCGAGCTCCGGCTACCTCGCGCTCGCTCCGTGCCCCGCTATTCTGATTGGTCGCTCGCGGCTGCCGGCGACCAATCTGAATAGCACCACGATTTATGGCGCCATACTTCAAATACACTGTACCCCGTGTATTTGAAATATGGCGGCATAGCACGCGACGCTATCCTGATTGGTCGGCCCGCTGAAGGCGCCGACCAATCAGAATAGCGGCGCAATCAATGCCCGCCTGTATTCTGATTGGTTGGCGCCTTCAGCACGCCGACCAATCAGAATAGCGGCGGGTTCTATGCCGCCATACTTGAAATACACTGAGTACAGTGTACTTGAAGAATGGCGCCATAGAGCGTGGCGCTATTCTGATTGGTCGCCGCGTTCAGCGCGCCGACCAATCAGACTAGCGCCGCGCTGTATGGCGCCATCCTTCAAAGACACTGTACTCAGTGTATTTCAAATATGGCGGCATAGCGCCCGCCGCTATTCTGATTGGTTGGTGTGCTGAAGGCACCGACCAATCAGAATAGCGGCGCAATCAATGCCGCCATATTTAAAAGACACTCAGTACACTGTATTTGAAGGATGGCGCCATACAGCGCGCTGCTATTCTGATTGGTCGGCGCGCTGAACGCGGCGACCAATCAGAATAGCGCCGCGCTGTATGGCGCCATACTTTAAATACACTGTACTCAGTGTATTTCAAATATGGCGGCATAGCGCGCAGCGCTATTCTGATTGGTTGGCGCCTTCAGCGAGCCGACCAATCAGAATAGCGGCGGGTTCTATGCCGCCATATTTGATATACACTGAGTACAGTGTACTTGAAGTATGGCGCCATAGAGCGCGCCGCTATCCTGATTGGTCGGCGTGCTGAAGGCGCCGACCAATCAGAATAGAGGCGGGCGCTATGCCGCCATATTTTAAATACACTGAGTACAGTGTACTTGAAGTATGGCGCCATAGAGCGTGGCGCTGTATGGCGCCATTCTTCAAAGACACTGTACTCAGTGTATTTCAAAGATGGCAGCATAGCGCCCACCGCTATTCTGATTGGTGGGCGCGCTGAAGGCGCCGACCAATCAGAATAGCGGCGCGCTGTATGGCGCCATCCTGTACTCAGTGTATTTCAAATATTGCGGCATAGCATGCGGCGCTATTATGATTGGTTGGCGCCTTCAGCGCTGAAGGCGACGACCAAACAGAATAGAGGTGGGCGCTATGCCGCCATATTTGAAATACACTGAGTACAGTGTATTTGAAGTATAGCGCCATAGAGTGCGGCGCTATTCTGATTGGTCGCCGCGTTCAGCGCCGACCAATCATAATAGCAGCGCTCAGTATGGCTCCATCCTTCAAATACACTGTACTCAGTGTATTTCAAAGATGGCGGCATAGCGCCCGCTGCTATTCTGATTGGTGGGCGCGCTGAAGGCGCCGACCAATCAGAATAGCGGCGCGCTGTATGGTGCCATCCTGTACTCAGTGTATTTCAAATATTGCGGCATAGCGCGCGGCGCTATTATGATTGGTTGGCGCCTTCAGCGCTGAAGGCGCCGACCAATCAGAATAGAGGCGGGCGCTATGCCGACATATTTGAAATACACTGAGTACAGTGTATTTCAAATATGGCGGCATAGCGCGCGGCGTTATTCTGATTGGTTGGCGCCTTCAGCGCTAAAGGCTCCGACCAATCAGAATAGCGGCGCGATCAATGCCGCCATATTTGAAATACACTCAGTACAGTGTATTTGAAGGATGGCGCCATACAGCGCGCCGCTATTCTGATTGATCGGCGCGCTGAAGGTGCCGACCAATCAGAATAGAGGCGGGCGCTATGCCGCCATATTTGAAATACACTGAGTACAGTGTATTTGAAGTATGGGGCCATAGAGCACGGCGCTATTCTGATTGGTCGCCGCGTTCAGCGCGCCGACCAATCAGAATAGAGGAGCGCTGTATGGCGCCATCCTTCAAATACACTGTATTGAATGTATTTCAAATATGGCGGCATTGATCGCGCCGCTATTCTGATTGGTCGGCGCCTTCAGCGCGCCGACCAGTCAGAAGAGCAGCGGGTTCTATGCCGCCATATTTGAAATACACTGAGTACAGTGTATTTGAAGTAAGGCGCCATACAGAACGCCGCTATTCTGATTGGTCGGCGCCTTCTGCGCGCCCACCAATCAGAATAGCGGCGCGCTGTATGGCGGCATCCCTTAAATACACTGTACTCAGTGAATTTCAAATATGGCCGCATAGTGCGCAGCGCTATTCTGATTGATTGGCGCCTTCAGTGCGCCGACCAAATCAGAATAGCGGCGGGTTCTATGCTGCCATATTTGAAATACACTGAGTACAGTGTATTTGAAGTAAGGCGCCATACAGCGCGCCGCTATTCTGATTGGTCGGCGCCTTCTGCGCGCCCACCAATCAGAATAGCGGCGGGCGCTATGCCGCCATCTTTCAAATACACTGTACTGAGTATATTTCAAATATGGCGGCATTGATCGCGCCGCTATTCTGATTGGTCGGCGCCTTCAGCGCGCCGACTAATCAGAATAGCAGCGCGCGCTATGCCGCCATACAACGCGCCGCTATTCTGATTGGTCGCCGCGTTCAGCGCGCCAACCAATCAGAATAGCAGCGCGCTGTATGACGCCATCCTTCAAATACAGTGTACTGTCTTTTAAATATGGCGGCATTGATCGCACCGCTATTCTAATTGGTCGGCGCCTTCAGCGGGCCGACCAATCAGAATAGCGGCGGGCGCTATGCCGCCATATTTCAAATACACTGAGTACAGTGTATTTGAAGTATGGCACCATAAATCGCGGCGCTATTCAGATTGGTCACCGGCAGCCGCAAGCGACCAATCAGAATAGCGGGGCACGGAGCGAGCGCGAGGCAGCCGGACCTCGGCTCCCGGCTACCTCGCGCCGAGGATCTCGGTGACGGGCATATTCGCGACTCAGCTCCGGGAAGCCGCGAGGCAGCCGGGATTTTCCCGGCAGTGGCGCCGCAATTCTGATTGGTCGCTCGGTTGCGAGCGACCAATCAGATTCAGGCGGCGGCACGGCGCCATGTTTCAAAATCTAAGAATGCAAAAAAAAAAAAATGTAAAAGATGGCGCTAGGCGCGAGCGACCAATGAGAAGAGTGGGGCAGGGCACGGCGCCATATTTGAAATCCAGCGGGAACTTTGGATTTCAAATATGGCGCCGTGCCCCGCCCCACTCTTCTCATTGGTCGCTCGCGCCTGACGGCGACCAATGAGAAGAGCGCCGAGAAACACGGCGCCATCTTTTAAATTTTTTTTTTTCACTTCTTAGCTTTTTAAAGATGGCGCTTTGCCGCGGCTTGAATATGAGTGGTCGCTCGGAAGCGAGCGACCAATCAGAATTGCAGTGGCGGTACCGGGCAAATCCCGGCTGGCTCGCGGCTCCCCGGAGCTGAGCCGCGGAACTGCCCAGCACGGAGATCCCCGGTTCGCTCCGGCGGCGCGAGGTAGCCGGGAGCCGAGCTCGGCTCCCAGCTACCCCGCGGCCGCTCCGGAGATAAATGTCCGCCGGTTGTCGGCCCTAAGCGCAGCGGACCTTCCTGAGGTCCGCTCCGCTTAGGGCCGCCATCTTGGTCCACCCTGAGCGGGTGTATGTGACGCTGATGACGCTGGTGACGTCACTTATCTCCGGACATTTATCTCCGGACATTTTATCTCCGGACAAAGCCACGGAAGTTGGCTTTTGTCCGGAAATAGAATTCTAGGCAATTATATAATAGATAAGTAAAAGAGGATATTTGGAGGAATAGAATCCCAAAGGGGTCACACTTCAATATAAAATTATAGGTACAGGACTGACTCACCAATGAAATGACGCTAGTAGATGTGCATAGTTGTGCAGGAGATAGCAGCGTGCTGCACGCTGTATCTCCATAGTTTTATATCCGGGAGCTAGAAGGACACATGGCGTCGCGTCATCAAGACGCGCACGCATGTGCATTAGCGATGTTTACGGTAACCTAAGTTACCGAGTCACATGATCGTGCGTCATGCATTCGCGATCATGTGATATCGCATTAAGGAACGCTCTGCGCAGGCGCGAGCGGTACTCATAGTCATAGTACTAGACACTAGGGATGGGCGAATCTACTCGCTAGGACTCGTTACTCTGCGAGTAATAGTCGAATCGCAGGACTCAGTACTCTGCGAGTTTCCAAGCTATTACGCGCACAGTAACGAGTCCATCATCCCTCCACCCCCCCGCAGCCTCCCCACCCGATCCTAAGTTCGGACCGGGCGGGGGGAGCAGGAGCAGGGACGCAGGACTCAGGCGGGGAAGCCGGCGGTGAAATTTGCTCACTGCCGCTTCTTCCTCTGAGTCCTAGCCAGGGGTGGGCTTGGGGGGGGGGTGAGTGCACCGGACCGGCCAGCTACTTACCGCTACTGCCACCGGCCGCAGACTCGCTCCCCGCCTCTCTGCTTCTGCCTCCGGAGATTCCCGAGTGCTGACAGAACAGTGAATAAATTAACTTCCGTCACCGCTCAGGAATCTCCGGAGGCAGAGAGAGTCGGGCTGACAGCAGGGTTCAGCTCAGGTCATAATGACCTGAGCTGAACCCTGACTGTTTAGTCAGTTCTTAGCCAGCTCTCCCTATGTGTCTAAGCGCAGACAGGGATGTAGCAGAGCTCAGATTGCATTTTGGACTACATCAGACGGAAGAGGATTTTTTAAATAAAGATGGAGTCCCTAATTGTGTTCAGTTTTATTTCTAATAAAATAATTTTTCTCGGTGTTGCGTTTTTTTTTCTATTGATTACTGGAAATTCATGGCGATCATGTCTAATATTGGCGTGACCGCCATAAATTTCAGGCTTAGGGCCAGCTGATAATACAAAGCTGGCCCTAACCCCTTTATTACCCAGTGAGCCACCTGGCACCAGGGCCACTGGAAGAGCGGGGCTCAGCGCCAGAAGATGGCGCTTCAATGAACGAAGAAAAAAATTTGACGTGGGCTTCGCCGTATTTCTGTAAGCAGCCAGATCCAGCAGGCAGCGATGGGCTGCCCCCAACCCCCAGGTGCCTATTTGTACCTGGCCGGACACAAGAATATAGGTGAGCCCCCTTTTTTTATTATTTCATGAATTTCATGAAATAATTAAAAAAAAATGCGTGGGGCTCCACGCAAATTCTATGTCCAGCAAGGTACAGCTAAGCAGCTGGGGGCTGGAATCCGCAGCGCAGGGAGGCCCAAGCTTTCTGGGCACCCCCCGCTGCAAATTGCAGCCTGCAGCCGCCCCAGAAGATGGCGCGTTCATTGAAGCACCATCTTCTGGCGCTGAACCCCGCTCTTCCAGTGGCCCTGGTGCAGGGTGGCTCACTGGGTAATAAAGGGGTTAGGGCCAGCTTTGTATTATCAGCTGGCCCTAAGCCCGAAATTTATGTCAGTCACGCCCATATTAGACATGACTGCCATGAATTTCTAGTAAAGTTTGTTAAAAAAAAAACACAAGACAGAGAAATTTTTTTAATTAACAATAAAACAAAAAAGACATAAGCGACTCCATTTTTATTCCAAAAATCCTCTTCCGTCCGACGTAGTCCAAAAACGAGATCTTCACTGCCACATCCCTGTGCATAGACATACATGTCTATGCACAGGCAGAGCAGCCTGAGAAATGACTTTCACTTTCAGGGTTCACCTCAGGGTGAACCCTGCTGTCAAAGCCTGACACTGCCGCTGCCGGCAGGAGCGCTGGCAGAGCAGTGAATAAATTAACTTCAGGGAGGCAAGCAGGCTCCCGCAGGGTTCCGCAGGTTCCCGGTGTCGTCCTGGTGTTGGCAGCTGTCTGCTGAAAGGACGTGCTGTGCCGTCGCAGTCACATGACTGCCAAGCAAGTGACATCACGGCAGGTCCTGTCAGCAGATAGATAGATAGGTATTAATCGGATGACCACAGCTGCCCAGACCTGCATCCCACCACAAGGAGCACTCACGAGCAATCTTCAGGCCAAATACATTCTATTGCATTGTCAGTGACAAAGTGAGGGATTGGGCCCCTCCCCTCGTTGCCGGGGCATTACTCCTCCCGTTGCCGGGGCATTACCCTTGTAACATTAGAGTGCTGCCCAAACTGTTGGGGTGCAGCTGTGGGCCCTATTTTCAGAGATGATGTCCTCCACCCAACTCTCAAAAAGCTGAAGGGTCTTCAGGAGAGATGGGTTGTCGAGCTGCGCTATCAGACGATCACTCTGTAGCGTTGTCATACGTCCTATGCTTGCAGTGTGTACCATGACCCGTACAATGAGGCCCATATGCATAGTCAAGTTTGAGACCCTTGATTTAAGCATTCACTCCATCTTTTCTAAAGTATACACACACATAGATTAATTGTTACCTATCTAATCGCATAATGACAGGTGTCCAGACCTGTATCCCACCATAAGGGGCACTCTAGAGTAATTCTGGGAGCTGAATTCATTGCATTGTCAGTGACAAAGTGAGAATTTGGGCCCCTAACCCCATTTGTCTCGGAGCAGTGACCCCACCTGAGTGCTGCTCAAGCTGTTGGGGTGCAGATGTGGGGCCCTATTTTCAGAGATAATATCCTCCACCAAACTGTCAAAAACCTGAAAGTGTCTTCCGTAAAGCTGGGTATGTCGTCTCTGTAGCTGTCATGTCATACTTCATATGGTCCCAATGTGTAAATCATTCACTGCAATGAGAGAAACAGCACGTAGCCCTTGTATTGCACCAGGAGCCCACACACAACCCCCATTATTACACTTTCAGCCTGTGTATCTCAGCAGAGAGAAGCAAGACTTTGTTAACTTATTCTATTTTGTTATAGATAAGGACAGTTAGTTACTATCCTGGGCAACACCGGGGACTACAGCTATAGGCTGAAAAACATTTATTTGAAAAAAAAAATCCGGCCTCCTCCACCCCTTAACCCCTTCATGACCGAGCCTATTTTGACCCTAAAGACCGAGGCATTTTTGGCAATTCTGACCAGTGTCCCTTTATGAGGTAATATCTCTGGAACGCTTCATTGGATCCGAGCGATTCTGAGATTGTTTTTTCGTGACATATTGGGCTTCATGTTAGTATTAAATTTAGGTCGATAATTTTTGCGTTTATTTGTGAAAAAATCAAAAATTTGGCAAAAAATTTGAAAATTTTGCATTTTTAAAATTTTTATTAACATTTCCCACATGTCTACTTTACATCAGCACAATTTTGGAAGAAAAAAAAATATTTTGGTAGGACGTTATAAGGGTTCAAAGTTCACGAGCAATTTTTCATTTTTCCAGCAAAATTTACAAAACCATTTTTTTAGTGACCACATCACATTGGAAGTCCCTTTGAGGGGTGTATATAACAGAAAACACCCAAAAGTGACACCATTCCAAAGACTGCACCCCTCAAGCTACTCAAAACTACATTCAAGAAGATTATTAACCCTTCAGGTGCTTCACAGGAAATAAAATAAAGTTGAAGGAAAAAAATGGACATTTTAATTTTTGTAACAAAAATGTTCTTTTAGCCTCAATTATTTCATTTTCACAAGGGCAACAGGATAAAATGCATCCTAAAATTTGTTGGGCAATTTCTCCTGAGTACACCAATACCTTATATGTGGTCATAA
This sequence comes from Allobates femoralis, assembly GCA_033576535.1. Lineage (NCBI taxonomy): Eukaryota > Metazoa > Chordata > Amphibia > Anura > Aromobatidae > Allobates > Allobates femoralis. Next base: position 117,568,144 of record JARQOC010000005.1, read on the forward strand.
ACCACTGTTTGGGCGCACAGCAGGGCTCAGAAGGGAGGGAGCGCCATTTGAATTTTAGAGCAAATTTTCAGTTCAAAAAGTGAATTGGCGCTCCTTCACTTCTGAGCCCTGCCATGCGCCCAAACAGTGGTTTATGACCACATATAAGGTATCGGTGTACTCAGTAGAAATTGCCCAACAAATTTTGTGATGTATTTTATCCCTTTGCCCATGTGAAACTGAAAAAATGTAGGCAAAAATAAATTTTTTTGTGAACAAAAAAGTGCTTTTTCATTTTTACGGATGAATTTCTGAAGCATCTGAGGGTTCAAAGTGCTCACTATGCATCTAGATACGTTCCTTAGGGGGTCTAGTTTCCAAAATGGGGTCACTTGTGGGGGAGCTCCAATGCGGAGACACACAGGGACCCTCCAAACGCGACATGGTGTCCGCTATCAATTTGAGCTAATTTTCCATTCAAATTGTTAGCGGACACCATGTCGCGTTTGGAGGGTCCCTGTGTGTCTCCACATTGGAGCTCCCCACAAGTGACCCCATTTTGGAAACTAGACCCCCAAAGGAACATATCTAGATGCATAGTGAGCACTTTGAACCCCCAGATGCTTCACAAATTGATCCGTAATAATGAAAAAAGATTTTTTTTGTGGAAAAAAAGTGCTTTCTCGTATTTGTGGATGGATTTGTGAAGCATCTTGGGGTTCAAAGTGCTCACTATGCATCTAGATATATTCCTTTGGGGGTCTAGTTTCCAAAATGGGGTCACTTGTGGGGGAGCTCCAATGTGGAGACACACAGGGACCCTCCAAACGCGACATGGTGTCCACTATCAATTTGAGCTCATTTTCCATTCAAATTGTTAGCGGACACCATGTTGTGTTTGGAGGGTCCCTGTGTGTCTCCACATTGGAGCTCCCCCACAAGTGACCCCGTTTTGGAAACTAGACCCCCTAAGGAATGTATCTAGATGCATAGTGAGCACTTTGAACCCCCAGATGCTTCAGAAATTCATCCGCAAAAACGAAAAAGCACTTTTTTTCCCACAAAAAATTTCTTTTTTCATTATTACGGATCAATTTGTGAAGCATCTGGGGGTCCAAAGTGCTCACTATGCATCTAGATACGTTCCTTAGGGGGTCTAGTTTCCAAAATGGGGTCACTTGTGGGGGAGCTCCAATGTGGAGACACACAGGGACCCTCCAAACGCAACATGGTGTCCGCTAATAATTTGAATGGAAAATGAGCTCAAATTGTTAGCGGACACCAGATGCTTCACAAATTGATCCGTAATAATGAAAAAAGAATTTTTTTGTGGAAAAAAAGTGCTTTCTCGTATTTGTGGATGGATTTGTGAAGCATCTGGGGGTTCAAAGTGCTCACTATGCATCTAGATACGTTCCTTAGGGGGTCTAGTTTCCAAAATGGGGTCACTTGTGGGGGAGCTCCAATGTGGAGACACACAGGGGCTCTCCATACGCAACATGGTGTCTGCTAACAATTGGAATTGTTAGCGGACACCATGTAGGATATGAAGAGCCCCTAAATGCCTAAACATTGGAGCTCCCCCACAAGTGACCCCATTTTGGAAACTAGACCCCCCAAGGAACATATGTAGATCAAAATGGGGGGTCACCTGTGGGGGAGTTCCAAAGTTTAGGCACACAGGGGCTCTCCATACGCGACCTGGTGTCCGCTAACAATTCCAATTGTTAGCAAACACCAGGTTGCGTATGGAGAGCCCCTGTGTGCCTAAACATTGGAGCTCCCCCACAAGTGACCCCATCCACTTATAGAGCATAATTACACATCTGTACCCAGCCTTCAAGAAGGACAGGTCAACTTGTAACCTGGCCGTTCTGCAGGAAGGGATTTGTTCTAGCACCGGAATGAGACCCCAAAGCCATGGTAAAGACTAAGGGTGCTCTTATCAGTGCAAGGTCCAATGTTCGGGTGTTGTGCGTGTGTGTGTGTTGTTGTGTATGTCATGCTGGTGTGGGTGAGTTGTGTAGGAAAGATCAGTATGTCAGTCCGGGGACTGGTGATGAATTTTGAAGCATTCATTCAAACACAGTCCTGGTTTGTCTGGACACGTTTCACATTGGCTCAGCCTTTTTGTCCCCCTTTTATGGCAGACCCGGCACCATTTTCTTTCTGAAGTTGTGACCTCACGGGGAAAATGTTGCCCTGGTACCACACGGGAGACTCTAGTTCCAGGAGTGCTGGGGCGCGCTTCTTCTTCTTCTTCTTCTTCTCCTCCTCTTCTAAACATCAGGGCCTTGATCACCTTCTCCTGGAACTGGAGGAAGGTGTTGGTGGTCTGGCCTGCACATCGTGATAGCAGGTATGTGTTATACATTGCCATCTGTATGATGTGCACGGCCAGTTTTTTATACCACACCTTCGTCTTCCGCATGGCACTGTAGGGCTGGAGGACTTGATCAGAAAGATCAACTCCCCCCATGTGCTTGTTGTACCCCAGGGCACAGTCCGGTTTGTAGACCTGTGCTGGGGTACCTCTAGCGGTGGTGGCTGTGGTGCCGGGACCATGGATTGTGGTCAAGAAAAAGACATCCCTTTTGTCTTTGAACTTGACCACAAGCATGTTGCCGCTACATTGGGCTCGACTCTCGCCCTTTGGGAGAGGCTGCTCAACTAGCGTCAAAGGGAGACCCCTCTGGTTTCTGCACACAGTACCGCAAGCGGCGGTAGTTCTGGCAGAGAGGGACTGAAACTTGTATAAAAGTTATCAACGTATAGATGATAACCTTTATCAAGTAGTGGGTGGATCAAGTCCCACACTATTTTCCCACTCACCCCCAGAGCAGGTGGACACTCTGAGGGCTGGATCCTGGAATCCTTACCTTCATACACTCTAAAGCTGTGAGTGTACCCTGAGGTACTCTCACACAGCTTGTAGAGTTTGATTCCATACCTCGCCCTCTTGCTGGGCAGGTATTGCCGGAACTGCAGCCTCCCTTTGAAGTGGATGAGGGATTCATCCACACAAATTTCCCTTTTGGGAATGTACACTTCAGCAAACTTGTTGCTGAAGTGTTCGATGACCGGCCGAATTTTGAACAGCCTATCAAAATTCGGGTCATCGCGGGGAAGGCTGTCCGCGTTGTCCCTGAAATGTAAAAATTTGTGAATGGCCTCAAATCTGCGCCGAACACTGGAGTGTGATAGAAATTATCTTTACTCCAGTATTGGCGGATTTCTGGTTTCTTCACAATCCCCATGTGAAGTACCAGTCCCCAATATTTCAACATCTCTACTGAGTCCACGGGACTCCAAGATGAAAATGTTGAATTTGGGTTTTGGGCCAGGAATTGTTGGGCGTACAGGTTCGTCTGCTCCACCATGAGACTCACAATGGCCTCAGAGAAATAGACTTTGAAAAAGTCTATTTCCCTGAGGTTTGCCGTCTCGAACTGGATTCCTGATTGGGGAAGGAAATCAGGAATCCGTAGAGTGTAGTTTTCAGGGACGAGGGTCCAAACGGGGGCCCTGGTGCTAGGTTGGGAGTGACTAGCACCAGGTTGAAGATTACTCACAGTGGGCTGTGGGTCTTCCTCCATGGCCTCCGGCTCCTCTTCTCCAGGCTCTGGCTCCTCTTCCACGGCCTCCGGCTCTTCTCCCCCGGCCTCTGGACGATGTCTTGTCCTCCGCCGTCTTCTTGGTGGCGAGTCGGTGTCACTGGAGGAGGAAGAATGCGAGGAATAGAGGAACGTGGGGTCCTCTCCCTCACTATCAGCTTCGGAGGCAACAATAGCATATGCCTCCTCAGCTGAGTACACCCTTTCTGGCCGTGATGACTGGGACGAGCGGGACGGGCGGGACATTTTGTATGTGCTGTGTACGTGTAAAAAAAATTCTAAAAAAACTTTATTTATAGTGTGAGTGTACGTGTGTGAGTGTTTGGTGCAACTTTACACTGCAGGCGCACGGGGCACAGAGGGCGCTCAGGGGCACGGGGCACAGAGGGCGCTCAGGGGCACGGGGCACAGAGGGCGCTCAGGCACAGAGGGCACAGAGGGCGCTCAGGCACAGAGGGCGCTCAGGCACAGAGGCACTCAGGCACAGAGGGCACAGAGGGCGCTCAGGCACAGAGGGCACAGAGGGCGCTCAGGCACAGAGGGCACAGAGGGCGCTCAGGCACAGAGGGCGCTCAGGCGCACGGGGCACAGAGGGCGCTCAGGCGCACGGGGCACAGAGGGTGCTCAGGGGCACGGGGCACAGAGGGCGCTCAGGGGCACGGGGCACAGAGGGCGCTCAGGCACAGAGGACGCTCAGGCACAGAGGGCACAGAGGGCGCTCAGGCACAGAGGGCACAGAGGGCGCTCAGGCACAGAGGGCACAGAGGGCGCTCAGGCACAGAGGGCGCTCAGGCACAGAGGGCGCTCAGGCACAGAGGGCACAGAGGGCGCTCAGGCACAGAGGGCACAGAGGGCGCTCAGGCACAGAGGGCACAGAGGGCGCTCAGGCACAGAGGGCACAGAGGGCGCTCAGGCACAGAGGGCACAGAGGGCGCTCAGGCACAGAGGGCGCTCAGGGGCACGGAGCACAGAGGGCGCTCAGGGGCACGGAGCACAGAGGGCGCTCAGGGGCACGGAGCACAGAGGGCGCTCAGGGGCACGGAGCACAGAGGGCGCTCAGGGGCACGGAGCACAGAGGGCGCTCAGGGGCACGGAGCACAGAGGGCGCTCAGGGGCACAGAGGGCGCTCAGGCACACAGAGGGCGCTCAGGCACACAGAGGGCGCTCAGGCACACAGAGGGCGCTCAGGCACAGAGGGCACAGAGGGCGCTCAGGCGCACGGGGCACAGAGGGCGCTCAGGGGCACGGAGCACAGAGGGCGCTCAGGGGCACGGAGCACAGAGGGCGCTCAGGGGCACGGAGCACAGAGGGCACTCAGGGGCACGGAGCACAGAGGGCGCTCAGGGGCACGGAGCACAGAGGGCGCTCAGGGGCACGGAGCACAGAGGGCGCTCAGGGGCACGGAGCACAGAGGGCGCTCAGGGGCACGGAGCACAGAGGGCGCTCAGGGGCACAGAGGGCGCTCAGGCACACAGAGGGCGCTCAGGCACACAGAGGGCGCTCAGGCACACAAAGGGCGCTCAGGCACACAGAGGGCACAGAGGGTGCTCAGGCGCACGGGGCACAGAGGGCGCTCAGGGGCACGGAGCACAGAGGGCGCTCAGGGGCACGGAGCACAGAGGGCGCTCAGGGGCACGGAGCACAGAGGGCGCTCAGAAGCACGGAGCACAGAGGGCGCTCAGGGGCACGGAGCACAGAGGGCGCTCAGGGGCACGGAGCACAGAGGGCGCTTAGGGGCACAGGGGGCGCTCAGCGCCCAGCCACACCGGGTAAGGAAGTGGGGGGGGCTCGGGCACACTGGGCACTGGGGTGGTCGCTCAGGCACACGGGGCACTGGGGGCACAGGAGAGGGCAGTCAGCAGTAGTACCAGCGGGGAGGGGGTTTCACTGGGGGGTGGGGGTGATCACTGAGTTGGGGGTTGATCACTGGGTGGGGGTGATCACTGGGTGGGGGGGTGATCACTGGGTGGGGGGGGTAATCACTGGGTGGGGGGGTAATCACTGGGTGGGGGGGGTTATCACTGGGTGCGGGTGATCACTTGGTGATCACTGAGACAGGGAACAAGTGTTATAACAGATGCGGTGACGCTGCACAGCCTAACAGGAGGCAGCAGCCGGAGGATGTGGAGGTGATGCAAGGAGCGGGAGGGAGCGGAGGTCGGGGTGGGGGGTATTGGGATGAAATTGCACTGGGGTGGAAGGGGGAGGTCGGAGGGGGGGAAGGGTAGGTGGGGGCTGGAATCGGAAGGGGGGGGGAAGGAGAAAGACAGGGGAGAGAGAGCAGGGAATACAAAGGGAAAAAAAAACAGTTACCGGGGTGATCGGCGGCGGTGGCGGATCTGGCGGCGGTGGTGGATCGGAAGGCGGTGGTGGATCGGAAGGCGGTGGTGGATCGGAAGGCGGTGGTGGATCGGGCGGCAGCGGCGGCAGATCGGTAGCGGCGGCGGCAGCAGGACCACGCTCCTCAGCTTCCACGGACGAGATGAAGCTGGGGAGCGTGGTCAGCCATTGTAAACAATCCCCTCCACATCTGATTGGAGGGCTAGTGTCACATGGACACTAGCCCCAATCAGATCTGGGGGGGGGGCACAGAGCTCACACTCCCCCCAGCCAATGCCTGATGCTTTATGCATCAGGCCATACCCAGAAAGTAAATATTTCACCAATTTCCATTGGTGAAATATTTCATTCATTCCGATTGGCACTTTCAGTTTTGAACTGCCAATCGGAGGGGTCCTGGGCATGGGGGGGTTAATCCACCCCCCCGGGGTCAACTACAGGTTGTCACGTAGCAGCAGCTACGGTGACACCTGAGTGACCCCCCTCAAAGCTGCTGCAGGGCAGCGTTCCCCCGATGTCTCAGCATCTGAGACATCGGTCGGGAAGCAATTGGTTTTCATGTCTCATACGCTGAGACACGTGTCGGGAAGGGGTTAATAGCCGGCCATCTCTCACCTTTTTCCCCAAAACTATGAAACCATTGTCATGGTCTTGGGGAAATTCAATTACCGGTATAACGCATTATATACAGGATGTAAAACTATATAGTACCAAAAAGATGGAATTATTATAGGCATGTGTTAATGTTACAATGAAAAAAAAATTCTCTCTTACCCAAAACAGCACTATAGGCGTTAGTGCTATTATGGATGAGATGAAATGTAACTACCGGTATAAAAAATGTAAAGTATCTCACACATGCCTATAATTGAGATGAGACCCATATACACAGTATCTCATTCTTTTGTTGATGTCATTATCACACATTGTCCGCTAGCTATCTATGTTCCTGCCTATCATGATATGACTCCCGAGACAGCCCTCAGTTCTGTTCCATATCTCTGTAGTAAGCTCAGTTCTGCTCCATATCTCTGTAGTAAGCTCAGTTCTGCTCCATATCTCTGTAGTAAGCTCGGTTTTGCTCTATATCTTTGTAGTAAGCTCGGTTCTGCTCTATATCTCTGTAGTAAGCTCGATTCTGCTCCATATCTCTGTAGTAAGCTCGGTTCTGCTCCATATCTCTGTAGTAATCTTGGTTCTGCTCCATATCTCTGTAGTAAGCTCGGTTCTGCTCCAAATCTCTGTAGTAAGCTCGGTTCTGCTCCACATCTCTGTAGTAAGCTCGGTTCTGCTCCATATCTCTGTAATAAGCTTGATTCTGCTCCATATCTCTGTAGTATGTTCGATTCTGCTCCATATCTCTGTAGTAAGCTCGGTTCTGCTCCATATCTCTGTAGTAAGCTCGATTCTGCTCCATATCTCTGTATTAAGCTCGGTTCTGCTTCCATATCTCTGTAGTAAGCTTGGTTCTGCTCTCTTATGTCTGTAGTAAGCTCAGTTCTGATTCCTTATCTAATGCTAGTTTCACATTGCGATTTTCTTAAATCCGATGCTGTCCGATGAAAATCGGACAGCATCGGATTCAAACTGATTCCTGTGTTCGGATGCCAAATAGTTATCCAATTCCGATATTTTGCAGAATCTGTTTGGTCCCCTGTCAACTTGCTCCCTCTCCTCTCTGCCTCCTGTCATCTCGTTGTCCTCCACTGTCCCCCTGCTGTCCCCCTGCTGATCCCCTGCTAGATAAGAATTAATCGGATGATAACAGCTGTCCAGACCTGCATCGCAGCACAAGGAGCACTCAGGAGCAATCCTCAGGCCAAATACATTCCATTGCATTGTCAGTGACAAAGTGAGGGATTGGGCCCCTCCCCCCATTGCCGGGGCATTACTCCCCCCGTTGCCAGGGCATTTTTCTCACAACATTAGAGTGCTGCTCAAACTGTTGGGGTGCAGCTGTGGAACCCTATTTTCAGAGATGATGTCCTCCACCCAACTCTTAAAAAGCTGAAGGGTCTTCAGGAGAGATGGGTAGTCGAGCTGCGCTATCAGACGATCACTCTGTAGCGTTGTCATCCGTCCTATGCTTGCAGTGTGTACCATGACCCGTACAATGAGGCCCATGTTTTCCCCCTGCTGTCCCCCTGCTGTCCCCTTGCTGTCCCCCTGCTGTCCCCCGCTGTCCCCCTGGTAGATAAGTATTAATCGGATGACAACAGCTGTCCAGACCTGCATCCCACCACAAGGAGCACTCAGGAGCAATCCTCAGGCCAAATACATTCCATTGCAATGTCAGTGACAAAGTGAGGGATTGGGCCCCTCCCCCCATTGCCGGGGCATTACCCCCCCCCCGTTGCCGGGGCATTATCCTTGCAACATTAGAGTGCTGCTCAAACTGTTGGGGTGCAGCTGTGGGACCCTATTTTCAGAGATGATGTCCTCCACCCAACTTTCAAAATGCTGAAGGGTGTTCAGGAGAGATGGGTAGTCGAGCTGCGCTAACAGACGGTCACTCTGTAGCATTGTCATCCGTTCTATGCTTGCAGTGTGTACCATGACCCGTACAATGAGGCCCATGTTTTCCCCCTGCTGTCCACCTGTTTTCCCCCTGTTGTCCCCCTGTTGTCCCCCTGCTAGATAAGAATTAATCTGATGACAACAGCTGTCCAGACCTGCATCCCACCACAAGGAGCACTCACGAGCAATCCTCAGGCCAAATACATTCCATTGCATTGTCAGTGACAAAGTGAGGGATTGGGCCACTCCCCCCATTGCCAAGGCATTACTCCTCCTATTGCCGGGGCATTACCCTCGTAACATTAGAGTGCTGCTCAAACTGTTGGGGTGCAGCTGTGGGACCCTATTTTCAGAGATGATGTCCTCCACCCAACTCTCAAAAAGCTGAAGGGTCTTCAGGAGAGATGGGTAGTCAAGTTGCACTATCAGACGGTCACTCTGTAGTGTTGTCATCCGTCCTATGCTTGCAGTGGGTACCGTGACCCGTACAATGAGGCCCATATGCATAGTCAAGTTTGAGACCCTTGATTTAAGCATTCACTCCATCTTTTCTAAAGTATACACACACATAGATTAATTGTTACTTATCTAATCGCATAATGACAGGTGTCCAGACCTGCATCCCACCACAAGGGGCACTCTAGAGTAATTCTGGGAGCTGAATTCATTGCATTGTCAGTGACAAAGTGAGAATTTGGGCCCCTAACCCCATTTGTCTCGGAGCAGTGACCCCACCTGAGTGCTGCTCAAGCTGTTGGGGTGCAGATGTGGGGCCCTATTTTCAGAGTTAATATCCTACACCAAACTGTCAAAAACCTGAAAGTGTCTTCCATAAAGCTGGGTATGTCGTCTCTGTAGCTGTCATGTCATACTTCATATGGTCCCAATGTGTAAATCATTCACTGCAATGAGAGAAACAGCACGTAGCCCTTGTATTGTACCAGGAGCCCACACACAACCCCCATTATTACACTTTCAGCCTGTGTATCTCAGCAGAGAGAAGCAAGACTTTGTTAACCTATTCTATTTTGTTATAGCTAAGGACAGTTAGTTACTATCCTGGGCAACACCGGGGACTACAGCTATAGGCTGAAAAACATTTATTTGAAAAAAAAAAATCCGGCCTCCTCCACCCCTTAATAGCCGGCCATCTCTCACCTTTTTCCCCAAAACTATGAAACCATTGTCATGGTCTTGGGGAAATTCAATTACCGGTATAACACATTATATACAGGATGTAAAACTATATAGTACCAAAATGATGGAATTATTATAGGCATGTGTTAATGTTACAATGAAAAAAAAATTCTCTCTTACCCAAAACAGCACTATAGGTGTTAGTGCTATTATGGATGAGATAAAATGTAACTACCGGTATAAAAAATGTAAAGTATCTCACACATGCCTATAATTGAGATGAGACCCATATACACAGTATCTCATTCTTTTGTTGATGTCATTATCACACATTGTCCGCTAGCTATCTATGTTCCTGCCTATCATGATATGACTCCCGAGACAGCCCTCAGTTCTGTTCCATATCTCTGTAGTAAGCTCAGTTCTGCTCCATATCTCTGTAGTAAGCTCAGTTCTGCTCCATATCTCTGTAGTAAGCTCGGTTCTGTTCTATATCTTTGTAGTAAGCTCGGTTCTGCTCCATATCTCTGTAGTAAGCCCGATTTTGCTCCATATCTCTGTAGTAAGCTCGGTTCTGCTCCATATCTCTGTAGTAATCTTGGTTCTGCTCCATATCTTTGTAGTAAGCTCGGTTCTGCTCCAAATCTCTGTAGTAAGCTCGGTTCTGCTCCACATCTCTGTAGTAAGCTCGGTTCTGCTCCATATCTCTGTAATAAGCTCGGTTCTGCTCCACATCTCTGTAGTATGTTCGATTCTGCTCCATATCTCTGTAGTAAGCTCGGTTCTGCTCTATATCTCTGTAGTAAGCTCGATTCTGCTCCATATCTCTGTAGTAAGCTCGGTTCTGCTCCATATCTCTGTAGTAATCTTGGTTCTGCTCCATATCTCTGTAGTAAGCTCGGTTCTGCTCCAAATCTCTGTAGTAAGCTCGGTTCTGCTCCACATCTCTGTAGTAAGCTCGGTTCTGCTCCATATCTCTGTATTAAGCTCGGTTCTGCTTCCATATCTCTGTAGTAAGCTTGGTTCTGCTCCCTTATGTCTGTAGTAAGCTCAGTTCTGATTCCTTATCTAATGCTAGTTTCACATTGTGATTTTCTTAAATCCGATGCTGTCCGATGAAAATCGGACAGCATCGGATTCAAACTGATTCCTGTGTTCGGATGCCAAATAGTCATCCGATTCCGATATTTTGCAGGATCTGTTTGGTCTCCTGTCAACTTGCTCCCTCTCCTCTCTGCCTCCTGTCATCTCGTTGTCCTCTACTGTCCCCCTGCTGTCCCCCTGCTGATCCCCTGCTAGATAAGAATTAATCGGATGATAACAGCTGTCCAGACCTGCATCCCAGCACAAGGAGCACTCAGGAGCAATCCTCAGGCCAAATACATTCCATTGCATTGTCAGTGACAAAGTGAGGGATTGGGCCCCTCCCCCCATTGCCGGGGCATTACTCCCCCCGTTGCCGGGGCATTTTTCTCACAACATTAGAGTGCTGCTCAATCTGTTGGGGTGCAGCTGTGGAACCCTATTTTCAGAGATGATGTCCTCCACCCAACTCTTAAAAAGCTGAAGGGTCTTCAGGAGAGATGGGTAGTCGAGCTGCGCTATGAGACGATCACTCTGTAGCGTTGTCATCCGTCCTATGCTTGCAGTGTGTACCATGACCCGTACAATGAGGCCCATGTTTTCCCCCTGCTGTCCCCCTGCTGTCCCCCTGCTGTCCCCTTGCTGTCCCCCGCTGTCCCCCTGGTAGATACGTATTCATCGGATGACAACAGCTGTCCAGACCTGCATCCCACCACAAGGAGCACTCAGGAGCAATCCTCAGGCCAAATACATTCCATTGCAATGTCAGTGACAAAGAGAGGGATTGGGCCCCTCCCCCACGTTGCCGGGGCCTTACCCCCCCGTTGCCGGGGCATTATCCTTGCAACATTAGAGTGCTGCTCAAACTGTTGGGGTGCAGCTGTGGGACCCTATTTTCAGAGATGATGTCCTCCACCCAACTCTCAAAATGCTGAAGGGTGTTCAGGAGAGATGGGTAGTCGAGCTGCGCTAACAGACGGTCACTCTGTAGCATTGTCATCCGTTCTATGCTTGCAGTGTGTACCATGACCCGTACAATGAGTCCCATGTTTTCCCCCTGCTGTCCCCCTGCTGTCCCCCTGGTAGATAAGTATTAATCGGATGAACACAGCTGTCCAGACCTGCATCCCACCACAAGGAGCACTCACGAGCAATCCTCAGGCCAAATACATTCCATTGCAATGTCAGTGACAAAGTGAGGGATTGGGCCCCTCCCCCCGTTACCGGGGCATTACCCCCCCGTTTCCGGGGCATTATCCTTGCAACATTAGAGTGCTGCTCAAACTGTTGGGGTGCAGCTGTGGGACCCTATTTTCAGAAATGATGTCCTCCACCCAACTCTCAAAAAGCTGATGCGTCTTCAGAAGAGATGGGTAGTCGAGCTGCACTAACAGACGGTTACTCTGTAGCATTGTCATCCGTCCTATGCTTGCAGTGTGTACCATGACCCGTACAATGAGGCCCATGTTTCCCCCTGCTGTCCACCTGTTTTCCCCCTGTTTTCCCCCTGTTGTCCCCCTGCTAGATAAGAATTATTCTGATGACAACAGCTGTCCAGACCTGCATCCCACCACAAGGAGCACTCACGAGCAATCCTCAGGCCAAATACATTCCATTGCATTGTCAGTGACAAAGTGAGGGATTGGGCCACTCCCCCCATTGCCGGGGCATTACTCCTCCTATTGCCGGGGCATTACCCTCGTAGCATTAGAGTGCTGCTCAAACTGTTGGGGTGCAGCTGTGGGACCCTATTTTCAGAGATGATGTCCTCCACCCAACTCTCAAAAAGCTGAAGGGTCTTCAGGAGAGATGGGTAGTCAAGTTGCACTATCAGACGGTCACTCTGTAGCGTTGTCATCCGTCCTATGCTTGCAGTGTGTACCATGACCCGTACAATGAGGCCCATGTTTTCCCCCTGCTGTCCCCCTGCTGTACCCCTGCTGTCCCCCTGGTAGATAAGTATTAGATAAGTATTAATCTGATGACAACAGCTGTCCAGACCTGCATCCCACCACAAGGAGCACTCACGAGCAATCCTCAGGCCAAATACATTCCATTGCATTGTCAGTGACAAAGTGAGGGATTGGGCCACTCCCCCCATTGCCGGGGCATTATTCCTCCCATTGCCGGGGCATTACACTCATAACATTAGAGTGCTGCTCAAACTGTTGGGGTGCAGATGTGGGACCCTATTTTCAGAGATAATATCCTCCACCAAACTGTCAAAAACCTGAAAGTGTCTTTCGTAAAGCTGGGTATGTCGCCTCTGTAGCTGTCATGTCATACTTCATATGGTCCCAATGTGTAAATCATTCACTGCAATGAGAGAAACAGCACGTAGCCCTTGTATTGCACCAGGAGCCCACATACAGCCCCCAGTATTACATTTTTAGCCTGTGTATCTCAGCAGAGAGAAGCAAGACTTTGTTAACCTATTCTATTTTGTTATAGCTAAGGACAGTTAGTTACTATCCTGGACAACACCGGGGACTACAGCTATAGGCTGAAGAACATTTATTTGAAAAAAAAAATCCGGCCTCCTCCACCCCTTAATAGCCGGCCATCTCTCACCTTTTTCCCCAAAACTATGAAACCATTGTCATGGTCTTGGGGAAATTCAATTACCGGTATAACGCATTATATACAGGATGTAAAACTATATAGTACCAAAAAGATGGAATTATTATAGGCATGTGTTAATGTTACAATGAAAAAAAAATTCTCTCTTACCCAAAACAGCACTATAGGCGTTAGTGCTATTATGGATGAGATGAAATGTAACTACCGGTATAAAAAATTGTAAAGTATCTCACACATGCCTATAATTGAGATGAGACCCATATACACAGTATCTCATTCTTTTGTTGATGTCATTATCACACATTGTCCGCTAGCTATCTATGTTCCTGCCTATCATGATATGACTCCCGAGATAGCCCTCAGTTCTGCTCCATATCTCTGTAGTAAGCTCAGTTCTGCTCCATATCTCTGTAGTAAGCTCGATTCTGCTCCATATCTCTGTAGTAAGCTCGGTTCTGCTCCATATCTCTGTATTAAGCTCGATTCTGCTCCATATCTCTGTCGTAAGCTCGGTTCTGCTCCATATCTCTGTAGTAATCTTGGTTCTGCTCCATATCTCTGTAGTAAGCTCGGTTCTGCTCTAAATCTCTGTAGTAAGCTCGGTTCTGCTCCACATCTTTGTAGTAAGCTCGGTTCTGCTCCATATCTCTGTAATAAGCTTGATTCTGCTCCATATCTCTGTAGTATGTTCGATTCTGCTCCACATCTCTGTAGTAAGCTCGGTTCTGCTCCATATTTCTGTAGTAAGCTCGATTCTGCTCCATATCTCTGTATTAAGCTCGGTTCTGCTTCCATATCTCTGTAGTAAGCTTGGTTCTGCTCTCTTATGTCTGTAGTAAGCTCAGTTCTGATTCCTTATCTAAGGCTAGTTTCACATTGCGATTTTCTTAAATCCGATGCTGTCCGATGAAAATCGGACAGCATCGGACTCAAACTGATTCCTGGTTCGGATGCCAAATAGTCAACCGATTCCGATATTTTGCAGGATCTGATTAATCTCCTGTCAACTTGCTCTCTCTCCTCTCTGCCTCCTGTCATCTCGTTGTCCTCTGCTGTCCCCCTGCTGTCCCCCTGCTGATCCCTGCTAGATAAGAATTAATCGGATGATAACAGCTGTCCAGACCTGCATCCCAGCACAAGGAGCACTCAGGAGCAATCCTCAGGCCAAATACATTCCATTGCATTCTTAGTGACAAAGTGAGGGATTGGGCCCCTCCCCCCATTGCCGGGGCATTACTCCCCCCGTTGCCGGGGTATTATTCTCGCAACATTAGAGTGCTGCTCAAACTGTTGGGGTGCAGCTGTGGAACCCTATTTTCAGAGATGATGTCCTCCACCCAACTCTTAAAAAGCAGAAGGGTCTTCAGTAGAGATGGGTAGTCGAGCTGCGCTATCAGACGATCACTCTGTAGCGTTGTCATCCGTCCTATGCTTGCAGTGTGTACCATGACCCGTACAATGAGGCCCATGTTTTCCCCCTGCTGTCCACCTGTTTTCCCCTTGTTTTTTCCCTGTTGTCCCCCTGCTAGATAAGAATTAATCTGATGACAACAGCTGTCCAGACCTGCATCCCACCACAAGGAGCACTCACGAGCAATCCTCAGGCCAAATACATTCCATTGCATTGTCAGTGACAAAGAGAGGGATTGGGATACTCCCCCCGTTGCCTGGGCATTACTCCTCCTATTGCCGGGGCTTTCCCCTCGTAACATTAGAGTGCTGCTCAAACTGTTGGGGTGCAGCTGTGGGACCCTATTTTCAGAGATGATGTCCTCCACCCAACTCTCAAAAAGCTGAAGGGTCTTCAGGAGAGATGGGTAGTTGAGCTGCGCTATCAGACGATCACTCTGTAGCGTTGTCATCCATCCTATGCTTGCAGTGTGTACCATGACCCGTACAATGAGGCCCATGTTTTCCCCCTGCTGTCCCCCTGCTGTACCCCTGCTGTCCCCCTGGTAGATAAGTATTAGATAAGTATTAATCTGATGACAACAGCTGTCCAGACCTGCATCCCATCACAAGGAGCACTCACGAGCAATCCTCAGGCCAAATACATTCCATTGCATTGTCAGTGACAAAGTGAGGGATTGGGCCACTCCCCCCATTGCCGGGGCATTATTCCTCCCATTGCCGGGGCATTACACTCATAACATTAGAGTGCTGCTCAAACTGTTGGGGTGCAGATGTGGGACCCTATTTTCAGAGTAATATCCTACCACCAAACTGTCAAAAACCTGAAAGTGTCTTTCGTAAAGCTGGGTATTGTCGCCTCTGTAGCTGTCATGTCATACTTCATATGGTCCCAATGTGTAAATCATTCACTGCAATGAGAGAAACAGCACGTAGCCCTTGTATTGCACCAGGAGCCCACATACAGCCCCCAGTATTACATTTTTAGCCTGTGTATCTCAGCAGAGAGAAGCAAGACTTTGTTAACCTATTCTATTTTGTTATAGCTAAGGACAGTTAGTTACTATCCTGGACAACACCGGGACTACAGCTATAGGCTGAAGAACATTTATTTGAAAAAAAAAATCCGGCCTCCTCCACCCCTTAATAGCCGGCCATCTCTCACCTTTTTCCCCAAAACTATGAAACCATTGTCATGGTCTTGGGGAAATTCAATTACCGGTATAACGCATTATATACAGGATGTAAAACTATATAGTACCAAAAAGATGGAATTATTATAGGCATGTGTTAATGTTACAATGAAAAAAAAATTCTCTCTTACCCAAAACAGCACTATAGGCGTTAGTGCTATTATGGATGAGATGAAATGTAACTACCGGTATAAAAAATGTAAAGTATCTCACACATGCCTATAATTGAGATGAGACCCATATACACAGTATGTCATTCTTTTGTTGATGTCATTATCACACATTGTCCGCTAGCTATCTATGTTCCTGCCTATCATGATAGACTCCCGAGATAGCCCTCAGTTCTGCTCCATATCTCTGTAGTAAGCTCAGTTCTGCTCCATATCTCTGTAGTAAGCTCGATTCTGCTCCATATCTCTGTAGTAAGCTCGGTTCTGCTCCATATCTCTGTATTAAGCTCGATTCTGCTCCATATCTCTGTCGTAAGCTCGGTTCTGCTCCATATCTCTGTAGTAATCTTGGTTCTGCTCCATATCTCTGTAGTAAGCTCGGTTCTGCTCTAAATCTCTGTAGTAAGCTCGGTTCTGCTCCACATCTTTGTAGTAAGCTCGGTTCTGCTCCATATCTCTGTAATAAGCTTGATTCTGCTCCATATCTCTGTAGTATGTTCGATTCTGCTCCACATCTCTGTAGTAAGCTCGGTTCTGCTCCATATTCTGTAGTAAGCTCGATTCTGCTCCATATCTCTGTATTAAGCTCGGTTCTGCTTCCATATCTCTGTAGTAAGCTTGGTTCTGCTCTCTTATGTCTGTAGTAAGCTCAGTTCTGATTCCTTATCTAAGGCTAGTTTCACATTGCGATTTTCTTAAATCCGATGCTGTCCGATGAAAATCGGACAGCATCGGACTCAAACTGATTCCTGTGTTCGGATGCCAAATAGTCAACCGATTCCGATATTTGCAGGATCTGATTAATCTCCTGTCAACTTGCTCGCTCTCCTCTCTGCCTCCTGTCATCTCGTTGTCCTCTGCTGTCCCCCTGCTGTCCCCCTGCTGATCCCTGCTAGATAAGAATTAATCGGATGATAACAGCTGTCCAGACCTGCATCCCAGCACAAGGAGCACTCAGGAGCAATCCTCAGGCCAAATACATTCCATTGCATTCTTAGTGACAAAGTGAGGGATTGGGCCCCTCCCCCATTGCCGGGGCATTACTCCCCCCGTTGCCGGGGTATTATTCTCGCAACATTAGAGTGCTGCTCAAACTGTTGGGGTGCAGCTGTGGAACCCTATTTTCAGAGATGATGTCCTCCACCCAACTCTTAAAAAGCAGAAGGGTCTTCAGTAGAGATGGGTAGTCGAGCTGCGCTATCAGACGATCACTCTGTAGCGTTGTCATCCGTCCTATGCTTGCAGTGTGTACCATGACCCGTACAATGAGGCCCATGTTTTCCCCCTGCTGTCCACCTGTTTTCCCCTTGTTTTTTCCCTGTTGTCCCCCTGCTAGATAAGAATTAATCTGATGACAACAGCTGTCCAGACCTGCATCCCACCACAAGGAGCACTCACGAGCAATCCTCAGGCCAAATACATTCCATTGCATTGTCAGTGACAAAGAGAGGGATTGGGATACTCCCCCCGTTGCCTGGGCATTACTCCTCCTATTGCCGGGGCTTTCCCCTCGTAACATTAGAGTGCTGCTCAAACTGTTGGGGTGCAGCTGTGGGACCCTATTTTCAGAGATGATGTCCTCCACCCAACTCTCAAAAAGCTGAAGGGTCTTCAGGAGAGATGGGTAGTTGAGCTGCGCTATCAGACGATCACTCTGTAGCGTTGTCATCCATCCTATGCTTGCAGTGTGTACCATGACCCGTACAATGAGGCCCATGTTTTCCCCCTGCTGTCCCCCTGCTGTACCCCTGCTGTCCCCCTGGTAGATAAGTATTAGATAAGTATTAATCTGATGACAACAGCTGTCCAGACCTGCATCCCACCACAAGGAGCACTCACGAGCAATCCTCAGGCCAAATACATTCCATTGCATTGTCAGTGACAAAGTGAGGGATTGGGCCACTCCCCCCATTGCCGGGGCATTATTCCTCCCATTGCCGGGGCATTACACTCATAACATTAGAGTGCTGCTCAAACTGTTGGGTGCAGATGTGGGACCCTATTTTCAGAGATTAATATCCTCCACCAAACTGTCAAAAACCTGAAAGTGTCTTTCGTAAAGCTGGGTATGTCGCCTCTGTAGCTGTCATGTCATACTTCATATGGTCCCAATGTGTAAATCATTCACTGCAATGAGAGAAACAGCACGTAGCCCTTGTATTGCACCAGGAGCCCACATACAGCCCCCAGTATTACATTTTTAGCCTGTGTATCTCAGCAGAGAGAAGCAAGACTTTGTTAACCTATTCTATTTTGTTATAGCTAAGGACAGTTAGTTACTATCCTGGACAACACCGGGGACTACAGCTATAGGCTGAAGAACATTTATTTGAAAAAAAAAATCCGGCCTCCTCCACCCCTTAATAGCCGGCCATCTCTCACCTTTTTCCCCAAAACTATGAAACCATTGTCATGGTCTTGGGGAAATTCAATTACCGGTATAACGCATTATATACAGGATGTAAAACTATATAGTACCAAAAAGATGGAATTATTATAGGCATGTGTTAATGTTACAATGAAAAAAAAATTCTCTCTTACCCAAAACAGCACTATAGGCGTTAGTGCTATTATGGATGAGATGAAATGTAACTACCGGTATAAAAATGTAAAGTATCTCACACATGCCTATAATTGAGATGAGACCCATATACACAGTATCTCATTCTTTTGTTGATGTCATTATCACACATTGTCCGCTAGCTATCTATGTTCCTGCCTATCATGATATGACTCCCGAGATAGCCCTCAGTTCTGCTCCATATCTCTGTAGTAAGCTCAGTTCTGCTCCATATCTCTGTAGTAAGCTCGATTCTGCTCCATATCTCTGTAGTAAGCTCGGTTCTGCTCCATATCTCTGTATTAAGCTCGATTCTGCTCCATATCTCTGTCGTAAGCTCGGTTCTGCTCCATATCTCTGTAGTAATCTTGGTTCTGCTCCATATCTCTGTAGTAAGCTCGGTTCTGCTCTAAATCTCTGTAGTAAGCTCGGTTCTGCTCCACATCTTTGTAGTAAGCTCGGTTCTGCTCCATATCTCTGTAATAAGCTTGATTCTGCTCCATATCTCTGTAGTATGTTCGATTCTGCTCCACATCTCTGTAGTAAGCTCGGTTCTGCTCCATATTTCTGTAGTAAGCTCGATTCTGCTCCATATCTCTGTATTAAGCTCGGTTCTGCTTCCATATCTCTGTAGTAAGCTTGGTTCTGCTCTCTTATGTCTGTAGTAAGCTCAGTTCTGATTCCTTATCTAAGGCTAGTTTCACATTGCGATTTTCTTAAATCCGATGCTGTCCGATGAAAATCGGACAGCATCGGACTCAAACTGATTCCTGTGTTCGGATGCCAAATAGTCAACCGATTCCGATATTTGCAGGATCTGATTAATCTCCTGTCAACTTGCTCTCTCTCCTCTCTGCCTCCTGTCATCTCGTTGTCCTCTGCTGTCCCCCTGCTGTCCCCCTGCTGATCCCTGCTAGATAAGAATTAATCGGATGATAACAGCTGTCCAGACCTGCATCCCAGCACAAGGAGCACTCAGGAGCAATCCTCAGGCCAAATACATTCCATTGCATTCTTAGTGACAAAGTGAGGGATTGGGCCCCTCCCCCCATTGCCGGGGCATTACTCCCCCCGTTGCCGGGGTATTATTCTCGCAACATTAGAGTGCTGCTCAAACTGTTGGGGTGCAGCTGTGGAACCCTATTTTCAGAGATGATGTCCTCCACCCAACTCTTAAAAAGCAGAAGGGTCTTCAGTAGAGATGGGTAGTCGAGCTGCGCTATCAGACGATCACTCTGTAGCGTTGTCATCCGTCCTATGCTTGCAGTGTGTACCATGACCCGTACAATGAGGCCCATGTTTTCCCCCTGCTGTCCACCTGTTTTCCCCTTGTTTTTTCCCTGTTGTCCCCCTGCTAGATAAGAATTAATCTGATGACAACAGCTGTCCAGACCTGCATCCCACCACAAGGAGCACTCACGAGCAATCCTCAGGCCAAATACATTCCATTGCATTGTCAGTGACAAAGAGAGGGATTGGGATACTCCCCCCGTTGCCTGGGCATTACTCCTCCTATTGCCGGGGCTTTCCCCTCGTAACATTAGAGTGCTGCTCAAACTGTTGGGGTGCAGCTGTGGGACCCTATTTTCAGAGATGATGTCCTCCACCCAACTCTCAAAAAGCTGAAGGGTCTTCAGGAGAGATGGGTAGTTGAGCTGCGCTATCAGACGATCACTCTGTAGCGTTGTCATCCATCCTATGCTTGCAGTGTGTACCATGACCCGTACAATGAGGCCCATGTTTTCCCCCTGCTGTCCCCCTGCTGTACCCCTGCTGTCCCCCTGGTAGATAAGTATTAGATAAGTATTAATCTGATGACAACAGCTGTCCAGACCTGCATCCCATCACAAGGAGCACTCACGAGCAATCCTCAGGCCAAATACATTCCATTGCATTGTCAGTGACAAAGTGAGGGATTGGGCCACTCCCCCCATTGCCGGGGCATTATTCCTCCCATTGCCGGGGCATTACACTCATAACATTAGAGTGCTGCTCAAACTGTTGGGGTGCAGATGTGGGACCCTATTTTCAGAGATAATATCCTCCACCAAACTGTCAAAAACCTGAAAGTGTCTTTCGTAAAGCTGGGTTTGTCGCCTCTGTAGCTGTCATGTCATACTTCATATGGTCCCAATGTGTAAATCATTCACTGCAATGAGAGAAACAGCACGTAGCCCTTGTATTGCACCAGGAGCCCACATACAGCCCCCAGTATTACATTTTTAGCCTGTGTATCTCAGCAGAGAGAAGCAAGACTTTGTTAACCTATTCTATTTTGTTATAGCTAAGGACAGTTAGTTACTATCCTGGACAACACCGGGGACTACAGCTATAGGCTGAAGAACATTTATTTGAAAAAAAAAATCCGGCCTCCTCCACCCCTTAATAGCCGGCCATCTCTCACCTTTTTCCCCAAAACTATGAAACCATTGTCATGGTCTTGGGGAAATTCAATTACCGGTATAACGCATTATATACAGGATGTAAAACTATATAGTACCAAAAAGATGGAATTATTATAGGCATGTGTTAATGTTACAATGAAAAAAAAATTCTCTCTTACCCAAAACAGCACTATAGGCGTTAGTGCTATTATGGATGAGATGAAATGTAACTACCGGTATAAAAAATGTAAAGTATCTCACACATGCCTATAATTGAGATGAGACCCATATACACAGTATGTCATTCTTTTGTTGATGTCATTATCACACATTGTCCGCTAGCTATCTATGTTCCTGCCTATCATGATATGACTCCCGAGATAGCCCTCAGTTCTGCTCCATATCTCTGTAGTAAGCTCAGTTCTGCTCCATATCTCTGTAGTAAGCTCGATTCTGCTCCATATCTCTGTAGTAAGCTCGGTTCTGCTCCATATCTCTGTATTAAGCTCGATTCTGCTCCATATCTCTGTCGTAAGCTCGGTTCTGCTCCATATCTCTGTAGTAATCTTGGTTCTGCTCCATATCTCTGTAGTAAGCTCGGTTCTGCTCTAAATCTCTGTAGTAAGCTCGGTTCTGCTCCACATCTTTGTAGTAAGCTCGGTTCTGCTCCATATCTCTGTAATAAGCTTGATTCTGCTCCATATCTCTGTAGTATGTTCGATTCTGCTCCACATCTCTGTAGTAAGCTCGGTTCTGCTCCATATTTCTGTAGTAAGCTCGATTCTGCTCCATATCTCTGTATTAAGCTCGGTTCTGCTTCCATATCTCTGTAGTAAGCTTGGTTCTGCTCTCTTATGTCTGTAGTAAGCTCAGTTCTGATTCCTTATCTAAGGCTAGTTTCACATTGCGATTTTCTTAAATCCGATGCTGTCCGATGAAAATCGGACAGCATCGGACTCAAACTGATTCCTGTGTTCGGATGCCAAATAGTCAACCGATTCCGATATTTTGCAGGATCTGATTAATCTCCTGTCAACTTGCTCTCTCTCCTCTCTGCCTCCTGTCATCTCGTTGTCCTCTGCTGTCCCCCTGCTGTCCCCCTGCTGATCCCTGCTAGATAAGAATTAATCGGATGATAACAGCTGTCCAGACCTGCATCCCAGCACAAGGAGCACTCAGGAGCAATCCTCAGGCCAAATACATTCCATTGCATTCTTAGTGACAAAGTGAGGGATTGGGCCCCTCCCCCCATTGCCGGGGCATTACTCCCCCCGTTGCCGGGGTATTATTCTCGCAACATTAGAGTGCTGCTCAAACTGTTGGGGTGCAGCTGTGGAACCCTATTTTCAGAGATGATGTCCTCCACCCAACTCTTAAAAAGCAGAAGGGTCTTCAGTAGAGATGGGTAGTCGAGCTGCGCTATCAGACGATCACTCTGTAGCGTTGTCATCCGTCCTATGCTTGCAGTGTGTACCATGACCCGTACAATGAGGCCCATGTTTTCCCCCTGCTGTCCACCTGTTTTCCCCTTGTTTTTTTCCCTGTTGTCCCCCTGCTAGATAAGAATTAATCTGATGACAACAGCTGTCCAGACCTGCATCCCACCACAAGGAGCACTCACGAGCAATCCTCAGGCCAAATACATTCCATTGCATTGTCAGTGACAAAGAGAGGGATTGGGATACTCCCCCCGTTGCCTGGGCATTACTCCTCCTATTGCCGGGGCTTTCCCCTCGTAACATTAGAGTGCTGCTCAAACTGTTGGGGTGCAGCTGTGGGACCCTATTTTCAGAGATGATGTCCTCCACCCAACTCTCAAAAAGCTGAAGGGTCTTCAGGAGAGATGGGTAGTTGAGCTGCGCTATCAGACGATCACTCTGTAGCGTTGTCATCCATCCTATGCTTGCAGTGTGTACCATGACCCGTACAATGAGGCCCATGTTTTCCCCCTGCTGTCCCCCTGCTGTACCCCTGCTGTCCCCCTGGTAGATAAGTATTAGATAAGTATTAATCTGATGACAACAGCTGTCCAGACCTGCATCCCATCACAAGGAGCACTCACGAGCAATCCTCAGGCCAAATACATTCCATTGCATTGTCAGTGACAAAGTGAGGGATTGGGCCACTCCCCCCATTGCCGGGGCATTATTCCTCCCATTGCCGGGGCATTACACTCATAACATTAGAGTGCTGCTCAAACTGTTGGGGTGCAGATGTGGGACCCTATTTTCAGAGATAATATCCTCCACCAAACTGTCAAAAACCTGAAAGTGTCTTTCGTAAAGCTGGGTTTGTCGCCTCTGTAGCTGTCATGTCATACTTCATATGGTCCCAATGTGTAAATCATTCACTGCAATGAGAGAAACAGCACGTAGCCCTTGTATTGCACCAGGAGCCCACATACAGCCCCCAGTATTACATTTTTAGCCTGTGTATCTCAGCAGAGAGAAGCAAGACTTTGTTAACCTATTCTATTTTGTTATAGCTAAGGACAGTTAGTTACTATCCTGGACAACACCGGGGACTACAGCTATAGGCTGAAGAACATTTATTTGAAAAAAAAAATCCGGCCTCCTCCACCCCTTAATAGCCGGCCATCTCTCACCTTTTTCCCCAAAACTATGAAACCATTGTCATGGTCTTGGGGAAATTCAATTACCGGTATAACGCATTATATACAGGATGTAAAACTATATAGTACCAAAAAGATGGAATTATTATAGGCATGTGTTAATGTTACAATGAAAAAAAAATTCTCTCTTACCCAAAACAGCACTATAGGCGTTAGTGCTATTATGGATGAGATGAAATGTAACTACCGGTATAAAAAATGTAAAGTATCTCACACATGCCTATAATTGAGATGAGACCCATATACACAGTATGTCATTCTTTTGTTGATGTCATTATCACACATTGTCCGCTAGCTATCTATGTTCCTGCCTATCATGATATGACTCCCGAGATAGCCCTCAGTTCTGCTCCATATCTCTGTAGTAAGCTCAGTTCTGCTCCATATCTCTGTAGTAAGCTCGATTCTGCTCCATATCTCTGTAGTAAGCTCGGTTCTGCTCCATATCTCTGTATTAAGCTCGATTCTGCTCCATATCTCTGTCGTAAGCTCGGTTCTGCTCCATATCTCTGTAGTAATCTTGGTTCTGCTCCATATCTCTGTAGTAAGCTCGGTTCTGCTCTAAATCTCTGTAGTAAGCTCGGTTCTGCTCCACATCTTTGTAGTAAGCTCGGTTCTGCTCCATATCTCTGTAATAAGCTTGATTCTGCTCCATATCTCTGTAGTATGTTCGATTCTGCTCCACATCTCTGTAGTAAGCTCGGTTCTGCTCCATATTTCTGTAGTAAGCTCGATTCTGCTCCATATCTCTGTATTAAGCTCGGTTCTGCTTCCATATCTCTGTAGTAAGCTTGGTTCTGCTCTCTTATGTCTGTAGTAAGCTCAGTTCTGATTCCTTATCTAAGGCTAGTTTCACATTGCGATTTTCTTAAATCCGATGCTGTCCGATGAAAATCGGACAGCATCGGACTCAAACTGATTCCTGTGTTCGGATGCCAAATAGTCAACCGATTCCGATATTTTGCAGGATCTGATTAATCTCCTGTCAACTTGCTCTCTCTCCTCTCTGCCTCCTGTCATCTCGTTGTCCTCTGCTGTCCCCCTGCTGTCCCCCTGCTGATCCCTGCTAGATAAGAATTAATCGGATGATAACAGCTGTCCAGACCTGCATCCCAGCACAAGGAGCACTCAGGAGCAATCCTCAGGCCAAATACATTCCATTGCATTCTTAGTGACAAAGTGAGGGATTGGGCCCCTCCCCCCATTGCCGGGGCATTACTCCCCCCGTTGCCGGGGTATTATTCTCGCAACATTAGAGTGCTGCTCAAACTGTTGGGGTGCAGCTGTGGAACCCTATTTTCAGAGATGATGTCCTCCACCCAACTCTTAAAAAGCAGAAGGGTCTTCAGTAGAGATGGGTAGTCGAGCTGCGCTATCAGACGATCACTCTGTAGCGTTGTCATCCGTCCTATGCTTGCAGTGTGTACCATGACCCGTACAATGAGGCCCATGTTTTCCCCCTGCTGTCCACCTGTTTTCCCCTTGTTTTTTCCCTGTTGTCCCCCTGCTAGATAAGAATTAATCTGATGACAACAGCTGTCCAGACCTGCATCCCACCACAAGGAGCACTCACGAGCAATCCTCAGGCCAAATACATTCCATTGCATTGTCAGTGACAAAGAGAGGGATTGGGATACTCCCCCCGTTGCCTGGGCATTACTCCTCCTATTGCCGGGGCTTTCCCCTCGTAACATTAGAGTGCTGCTCAAACTGTTGGGGTGCAGCTGTGGGACCCTATTTTCAGAGATGATGTCCTCCACCCAACTCTCAAAAAGCTGAAGGGTCTTCAGGAGAGATGGGTAGTTGAGCTGCGCTATCAGACGATCACTCTGTAGCGTTGTCATCCATCCTATGCTTGCAGTGTGTACCATGACCCGTACAATGAGGCCCATGTTTTCCCCCTGCTGTCCCCCTGCTGTACCCCTGCTGTCCCCCTGGTAGATAAGTATTAGATAAGTATTAATCTGATGACAACAGCTGTCCAGACCTGCATCCCACCACAAGGAGCACTCACGAGCAATCCTCAGGCCAAATACATTCCATTGCATTGTCAGTGACAAAGTGAGGGATTGGGCCACTCCCCCCATTGCCGGGGCATTATTCCTCCCATTGCCGGGGCATTACACTCATAACATTAGAGTGCTGCTCAAACTGTTGGGGTGCAGATGTGGGACCCTATTTTCAGAGTTAATATCCTACACCAAACTGTCAAAAACCTGAAAGTGTCTTTCGTAAAGCTGGGTATGTCGCCTCTGTAGCTGTCATGTCATACTTCATATGGTCCCAATGTGTAAATCATTCACTGCAATGAGAGAAACAGCACGTAGCCCTTGTATTGCACCAGGAGCCCACATACAGCCCCCAGTATTACATTTTTAGCCTGTGTATCTCAGCAGAGAGAAGCAAGACTTTGTTAACCTATTCTATTTTGTTATAGCTAAGGACAGTTAGTTACTATCCTGGACAACACCGGGGACTACAGCTATAGGCTGAAGAACATTTATTTGAAAAAAAAAATCCGGCCTCCTCCACCCCTTAATAGCCGGCCATCTCTCACCTTTTTCCCCAAAACTATGAAACCATTGTCATGGTCTTGGGGAAATTCAATTACCGGTATAACGCATTATATACAGGATGTAAAACTATATAGTACCAAAAAGATGGAATTATTATAGGCATGTGTTAATGTTACAATGAAAAAAAAATTCTCTCTTACCCAAAACAGCACTATAGGCGTTAGTGCTATTATGGATGAGATGAAATGTAACTACCGGTATAAAAAATGTAAAGTATCTCACACATGCCTATAATTGAGATGAGACCCATATACACAGTATGTCATTCTTTTGTTGATGTCATTATCACACATTGTCCGCTAGCTATCTATGTTCCTGCCTATCATGATAGGACTCCCGAGATAGCCCTCAGTTCTGCTCCATATCTCTGTAGTAAGCTCAGTTCTGCTCCATATCTCTGTAGTAAGCTCGATTCTGCTCCATATCTCTGTAGTAAGCTCGGTTCTGCTCCATATCTCTGTATTAAGCTCGATTCTGCTCCATATCTCTGTCGTAAGCTCGGTTCTGCTCCATATCTCTGTAGTAATCTTGGTTCTGCTCCATATCTCTGTAGTAAGCTCGGTTCTGCTCTAAATCTCTGTAGTAAGCTCGGTTCTGCTCCACATCTTTGTAGTAAGCTCGGTTCTGCTCCATATCTCTGTAATAAGCTTGATTCTGCTCCATATCTCTGTAGTATGTTCGATTCTGCTCCACATCTCTGTAGTAAGCTCGGTTCTGCTCCATATCTCTGTAGTAAGCTCGATTCTGCTCCATATCTCTGTATTAAGCTCGGTTCTGCTTCCATATCTCTGTAGTAAGCTTGGTTCTGCTCTCTTATGTCTGTAGTAAGCTCAGTTCTGATTCCTTATCTAAGGCTAGTTTCACATTGCGATTTTCTTAAATCCGATGCTGTCCGATGAAAATCGGACAGCATCGGACTCAAACTGATTCCTGTGTTCGGATGCCAAATAGTCAACCGATTCCGATATTGCAGGATCTGATTAATCTCCTGTCAACTTGCTCGCTCTCCTCTCTGCCTCCTGTCATCTCGTTGTCCTCTGCTGTCCCCCTGCTGTCCCCCTGCTGATCCCTGCTAGATAAGAATTAATCGGATGATAACAGCTGTCCAGACCTGCATCCCAGCACAAGGAGCACTCAGGAGCAATCCTCAGGCCAAATACATTCCATTGCATTCTTAGTGACAAAGTGAGGGATTGGGCCCCTCCCCCGATTGCCGGGGCATTACTCCCCCCGTTGCCGGGGTATTATTCTCGCAACATTAGAGTGCTGCTCAAACTGTTGGGGTGCAGCTGTGGAACCCTATTTTCAGAGATGATGTCCTCCACCCAACTCTTAAAAAGCAGAAGGGTCTTCAGTAGAGATGGGTAGTCGAGCTGCGCTATCAGACGATCACTCTGTAGCGTTGTCATCCGTCCTATGCTTGCAGTGTGTACCATGACCCGTACAATGAGGCCCATGTTTTCCCCCTGCTGTCCACCTGTTTTCCCCTTGTTTTTTCCCTGTTGTCCCCCTGCTAGATAAGAATTAATCTGATGACAACAGCTGTCCAGACCTGCATCCCACCACAAGGAGCACTCACGAGCAATCCTCAGGCCAAATACATTCCATTGCATTGTCAGTGACAAAGAGAGGGATTGGGATACTCCCCCCGTTGCCTGGGCATTACTCCTCCTATTGCCGGGGCTTTCCCCTCGTAACATTAGAGTGCTGCTCAAACTGTTGGGGTGCAGCTGTGGGACCCTATTTTCAGAGATGATGTCCTCCACCCAACTCTCAAAAAGCTGAAGGGTCTTCAGGAGAGATGGGTAGTCGAGCTGCGCTATCAGACGGTCACTCTGTAGCGTTGTCATCCGTCCTATGCTTGCAGTGTGTACCATGTCCCGTACAATGAGGCCCATATACATAGTCAAGTTTGAGACCCTTGATTTAAACATTCACTCCATCTTTTCTAAAGTATACACACACATAGATTAATTGTTACCTATCTAATCGCATGATGACAGGTGTCCAGACCTGCATCCCACCACAAGGGGCACTCTGGAGTAATTCTGGGAGCTGAATTCATTGTAATGTCAGTGACAAAGTGAGAATTTGGGCCCCTAACCCATTTGTCTCGGAGCATTGACCCCACCTGAGTGCTGCTCAAGTTGTTGGGGTGCAGATGTGGGACCCTATTATCAGAGATAGTATCCTCCACCAAACTGTCAAAAACCTGAAAGTGTCTTCCGTGAAGCTGGGTAGTCGCCCCTGTAGCTGTCATGTCATACTTCATATGGTTCCAATGTGTAAATCATTCACTGCAATAAGAGAAACAGCACATTAATAATTTCCAGGCAATCAAGATTATGAATCTGTCCTATCACCACCACTATGGGCTTTAGCACAGTTGATCGAATGTTGTGTAACCAAACTCCGATTGACCCTTCTAGGAGAAGGGATGCCATCCTCCTTAGATACATTTGTAGCTTCTTGTTGCAGCTTCTTTACCTTATCTGAGTTAACAGAATCCTGTGCATCTTCTATCCCGAAACACTATTCTTCGTCTATAAGACTGCGTTCAGACACAGCGTAATTTAGATGCTTTTTTACGCACGCTTTTCCTGTAAAAGCGCATCTGCGTTTGCCGGCAAAGTGAATAGAAATTCACTTTTGCCCTCCAGGTGCTGCACTTTTTTCGCCTGCGCTTTTATGGGAGAAAACGCGCGTGTAAAAAGAATGACCATGGCAATTCTTTGCGCAAATAGCGCGCGCTTTCTCCCATAGGCGCCGTTATAAGGAGCTGGAATACACATTGTCGTTCAGACAATTCGTTTTTGATATCCTGTAATGTAGGCCCAGGCAGAGGGAGGGGGGAGAATCCTGTATTCCTTCTCCTGTGTGACATGTCGGGCCTGGAGTTTCGCTTTCGCAGTATCTATATACACTGTGTAAGCAAAATAAAAATAAACAAAAACTATTAAAACTAAAAAAAATTGAATATTCACCCGTCCGCCTATTGTCCCAGGACACGAGGAGAAGAAATGCGATCGCAGCAAGGAGCTTAGAGATGTGATTGGCCAAAACCGATGAGCTGATGTGTCATGTGACATCAGCTAATCGTGATATGCAACATCAGCTGATCGGTTTTGGCGGGCGTTAAAAACCAACCAGTATGCTGTCACAAACAGCTGATGATATCATGTGACACATCAGCTCAACAGTTTTGGCAGGTGCTTTAAACTCCTCAGCTGATGCTGTTAAAGGGAACCTGACCCCGAAAAATGAGCCCCCAGCCTTTTTACACCTGTCCCTGCATCATGCTAATACTTTTTTAGCCATCCCTTTGTGCCTGTATAGCGTTATTGCAAACTTTATAAAAGTTGTTTTTATACCTTCGGATCTGCGGCTTCTCAGCATTTGAGAAGCCGCAAAAGGCGTTCCTTCCTGCTCCCCTCTGCCCCCTGCTTGTTAATTATTCATGCCCCGATGGGCGTGCTAAACAGCAGAAAGCCTGTGCGCATCATCAAAGGGGCGGTAAAGCCGCTATGACAAAAATCGCGTCATATCTGGCTTTACCCGCGTCTGTACACCCATTAGGGTGTACTGCCAACCTCGCGATGCCGATTGCTCATGCGCGAGGTGTTTTCTCAGCACAGTAATGGGTGTACTGACGTGGTAAAGCCGGATATGACGCGATTTTCGTCATAGTGGCTTTATCGCCCCTTTGATGACGCGCACAGGCACTCTTCTGTTTAGCACGCCCATCGGGGCGTGAATAATTAACAAGCAGGCGGTGGGGAGAAGCAGGAAGGAACGCCTTTTTGGTCAGGTTCCCTTTAAGTGACACAAGCTGACCGGTGGCAACCCTATCAGCTGATTAAGATCCTGCAGCGATCGGACGTGGACGCCTCGCATCCCGGGTCACTCGGCGGAGACGTAAGTATTTTATTTTTAATACACATTACTTTCTTTTAGTTCACTTTTGCAGTGTATGTACACACAGGATGTCGCACAGGAACAGGATTATTCCTGCCCCCGTGTGAAATCACTTCTCTCTGCGCTCCTGGGGAAAAAATGCAGCTGTAAAAAAACACAGGTTTTTTTTTACCTGCGCTAAATAATGCGGCTGCAAAACGCTGGAAAAACCCATGCGCCAAAATAAGCGGCAATTACGCCGCATTTCAACGCAGCCTAATAGCACAAGTTTCTAACAGGTGGTTAAGATCCATTGTGTTCTGAAGGATTTTACCTTCCTAACCTGAGCAACCTCCTCAGTAAGAACATGAATTGAACTTATTGTTTCAGTAACTATTCCATTCATTATGTAGGCTTATTTATTTAGTTTATTTGCTAGTTCAGCTCCCCAACCTGTCCAGAATGGGTGGGGGGGGGGGCTTTAGATTTTGGAGTAATCATGAGTTTTCCTTCCTCCCCACAATACATTCTCCTTCCCCCAGGAGTAGAGATCTCTCTCCAGATACCAGGGGTAGGATGGCAAAAGACAAAATCTGGGGCAGATTCTCTAAATTAAAACTAATATTAGGGAGCTGATGAGCAAGAGAGTCAGAAAGCAATAAAATGTGATGGAGAATTAATAAATCAATGTCATTTATATATTTATATATAAAGAATGTGACGGGATTAATCTCTTTACTGTTGGAAAAATAGCTGCCACCTAATCTCAGGGTTTCACTACTTTGCTTTACACCAGCTTGTATTATAATAATGAGAAATAGATGATAGAAGAGATTTAAAGACACACCAGGAGGGACATAGAATGGACTTACCTCTCTCTCCACTAACCTACAGCTCTAGAATGGAATGTTTTATCCTGCAACTCCTTATATAAAGTGTGTGATGTCATAGCACAAGAGGGCGGGGCTGTGACAGCATCGGCCGGAGCAGCAGCTGTTATAGGGACCAGACCAAGCCATGCCACCAATTCATTACCATATAGATGAATGAAGTCTAATTTTCCACCTTGACCTCTGAAACCTTATGCAAGGTGCCACAATGTGATAATTGACACAAAATGCCATTCTGTAATCGTTTCTACTGATTTTATCAGTGATAAATCAACAATAATTCATATATCCCAGAATACACAGAAGACTAAATGTTATGAATGTTTGGATGAACAACCATGACTATTGTCTAAGCCAAACCAATAGGCGGAGATTAGTTCTGCCCAACATTAGTATTAACATATTACAATTAATATTAATCTGAAATTATTGCTCATTTAAAGAGGACCTGTCAACCCCCCTGCTGCGTGGCAAACTAAATGCAGCATGTCTGCTGCATTCAGTGAAGGGGTCCCCCATGTTTCTAGCCCCCCTGTAAGCTTTAAATAAGACATTAGAAAACTTCGTGAACTAGTCTAATGGGTGGGATCTTATGAAGTGGTCTTCACTGCAGACACAATCCTCCAGTCTGCTCTGTGTGTATTCCTCCCCCTTCTATGTCTCTGCGCCGCCTCCCTCTCTGCTGGTTCTGCCCTCCTCCTTGGTTGAGTGACAGAGAGCTCCCTGTATACAATATGATAACCTTACACAGCCTCCTATATACAGTATGAACCCAAACACAGCTTCCTATATACAGTGAGACCATTCACAGCCCCCTATATACAGTATAAGACCATTCACAGCCCCCGATATGCAGTACGAGACCATTCATAGCCCCCTATATACAATATGAGACCATTCACAGCCCCTATAAACATTATAAGACCATTTACAGCCCCCTATATACAGTATAAGACCATACACAGCTCCCTGTACACAGTATGAACCCTTATACACAGCCCCCTATATACAGTATGAGACCACATACAGCCCCTATATACAGTATGAGCCCATACACAGGCCCCTATATACAAAGACAACCATACACAACCCCTATATACAGTATGAGTCCATACACAGCCCCCTGTATACAATGACAACCATACACAGCCCCTTATATACAGTATGAGCCCATACACAGCCCCCTATATACAGTATGAACCCATACACAGACCCATATGTACAATGACCCCCATACACAGCCCCTGGTATACAGTATGAGAACACACACAGCCCCCTATATACAGTTTGAGACCATACACAGCCCCCTATATACAGTATGAGCCCATACACAGACCCCTATATACATTGACCCCCATACACAGCCCCCGATATACAGTATGAGACCATACACAAACCCCTATAATACAGCGAGTCCATACACAGCCCCCTGTATACAATGACAACCATACACAGCTCCCTATATACAGTATGAGACCATACACAGCCCCCTATATACAGTATGAGCCCATACAAAGCCCCCTATATACAGTATGAGCCCATACACAGACCCCTATATGCAATTACAACCATATGCAACCTCCTCATTAAGAACATGAATAGAGCTTATTGTTTCAGTAACTATTCATCCATTATATTGTCATATTTATTTAGTTTATTTAGTCCAGGATGTGTAGAGGGGACAATTGTGCCTCTGTCATCCTGGTTCTCTTCTTGCTTTAGATTTTGGAGTAATCATGAGTTTTCCTTCCTCCCCACAATACCTTCTCCTTCCCCCAGGAGTAGAGATCTCTCTCCAGATACCAGGGGTAGGATGGCAAGAGACAAAATCTGGGGCAGATTCTCCAAATTAAAACTAATATTAGGGAGCTGATGAGCAAGAGAGTCAGAAACCAATAAAATGTGATGGAGAATGAATAAATCAATGTCATTTATGTATTGATATATAAAGGATGTGACGGGATTTATCTTTTCTATTGGAATATTGCTGGGACATTTGGATGCCGCCTAATCTCAGGATTTCACTATTTTACTTTACATCTGCTTGTATTACAATAAAGATTTATTAATGAACTAAAAATAAATGAGAAATAGATGATGGGGGAGAATTAAAGACAAAGGAGGGGACAGTGGACTTACCTTTCTCTCCACTAACCTACAGCCTTAGAATGGAATGTGTGTCCTGCAGCTTCTTATAGAAAGTGTGTGATGTCATAGAACAAGTGGGAGGGGCCTGAAACCACAGGATTCCGTGACCTCATCAGCCACAGCTGTTATAGGGACCAGACCACTACTGATTTCAACAGTGATAAATCAACAATAATCCATATATCCCAGAATAAACAGAAGATTAAATGTTTGTAAAATAACAATTAAAAGTTAAAAAAATAAATAACTTTTTGTATTCCTCACAATTATTGACATATTCATCAACAAACCATTTTATATATGCATTGTTTATTAATACATCCATTTCATTTTTATTCATTTCTAAATAACTCTTTAAAACTTTATCTATCTATCTCTATATCTATATATATATCTGTCTATATATATATCTATATCTATCTCTCTCTCTCTCTATATATATATATATATATATACCATAAATGAAAAACGGACTGCAGCGCTCCTTTCTGATGTATTCAGCCTTTATTGGCCTTCAGGTAAAGGTGGACTTTCTTCCATGTGACTGAAACATCGCACCTTTACCTGAAGGCCAATAGAGGCTGAATGCACACAGGATTACTAGGCTAGTTGTATTTTAGAGGATTATTTTTATTATTGATCAACAACTATGTTCTCAATCAACCCACAAGACTCAAATATCAAAGCTTAATATTTTGGGAAGTTGGAGTGTTTTTTTTTAAATTTGGCTATCTTAGGAGGATATCTGTTTGTGCAGGTAACACTTACTGTGCAGAATTATTAGGCAACTTAATAAAAACCAAATATATTGCCATCTCACTTGTTTATTTTCACCAGGTAAACTAATATAACTGCACAAAATTTAGAAATAAACATTTCTGACATGCAAAAACAAAACACCAAAAAATTAGTGGCCAATATAGACACCTTTCTTTATGATGACACTCAACAGCCTTCCATCTATAGATTCTGCCAGTTGTTTGATCTGTTTACAATCAACATTGCGTGCAGCAGCCACCACAGCCTCCCAGACACTGTTCCGAGAGGTGTACTGGTTTCCCTCCCTGTAGATCTCACATTTTAGGAGGTACCACAGGTTCTCTATGGGGTTCAGATCAGGTGAATAAGGGGGCCATGTCATTATTTTTTCTTCTTTTAGACCTTTACTGGCCAGCGGCGCTGTGGAGTAGTTGGATGCATGTGATGGAGCATTGTCCTGCATGAAAATCATGTTTTTCTCGAACGATACCGACTTCTTTCTGTACCACTGCTTGAAGAAATTGTCTTCCAGAAACTGGCAATAGGTCCGGGAGTTGAGCTTCACTCCATCCTCAACCCGAAAAGGTCCCACAAGTTCATCTTTGATGATACCAGCCCATATCAGTACCACACCTCCACCTTGCTGGCGTCTGAGTCAGAGTGGAGCTCTCTGCCCTTTACTGATCCAGCCTCTGGCCCATCCATCTGGCCCATCAAGAGTCACTCTCATTTCATCAGTCCATAAAACCTTTGAAAAATCAGTCTTAAGATATTTCTTGGCTCAGTCTTGACGTTTTATCTTATGTTTTTTGTTCAAAGGTGGTCGTTTTTCAGCCTTCCTTACCTTGGCCACGTCTCTGAGTATCGTGCACCTTGTGCTTTTTGATACTCCAGTAACGTTGCAGCTCTGAAATATTGCAAAACTGGTGGCAAATGGCATCTTGGCAGCTTCACGCTTGATTTTCCTCAATTTATGGGCAGTTATTTTTCGCCTTTTTGCCAAACACACTTCTTGCGACCCTGTTGGCTATTTGCAATGAAGCGCTTGATTGTTCGGTGATCACGCTTCAAGAGTTTGGCAATTTCAAGACTGTTGCATCCCTCTGCAAGACATCTCACAATTTTGAACTTTTCAGAGCCCGTCACATCTCTCTTCTGACCCATTTTGCCAAAGGAAAGGAAGTTGCCTAATAATTAAGCACACCTTATATAGGGTGTTGATGTTATTACACCACACCCCTCCTCATTGCAGAGATGCACATCACCTCTTTAACTTAATTGGTAGTTGGCTCTCAAGCCTATATAGCTTGGAGTAGGACAACATCTATAAAATGTATCATGTGATCAAAATACTCATTTGCCTAATAGTACTGCACACAGTGTACAAGATGGGCACTTTATATGGATGCACATAAAATGGAAATGGTTGGTGATGTCAACTTTCTTTTTGTGGCACATTAATATATGGGAGGGGGAAAGCTTTTCCAGATGGGTGGTGACCATGGTGGCTATTTTGAAGTCGGCCATTTTGGATCCAACTTTATTTTTTTCAATTGGAAGAGGGTCATGTGACACATCAAACTTATTGAGAATTTCATAAGAAAAACAATGGTGTGCTTGGTTTTAATGTAACTTTATTCTTTCATGAGTTATTTACAAGTTTATGGCCACTTATAAAATGTCTTCAAAGTGCTGCCCATTGTGTTGGATTGTCAATGCAATCCTCTCCTCCCACTCTTGACACACTGATAGCATTCACAGCATAGACAATTGCCTTCAGATGAGTGATGAGGAAAAGATTTTTGTGGGGCCACCATGGTCACCACCCATCTGGAAAAGTTTCCCCCCTCCCATATACTAATGTGCCAAAAACAGGAAGTTGATATCACCAACTATTTCCATTTTATTTAGGTGCATCCATATAAATGGCCCACCCTGTATATAATTTTTTTGATTTTTTGAGAGTTTGTTCTTAGTAATGTTTTTTATTTGAAACGTATTAATGCATACTGGTGGATTCTGAATGTAACCCTTGAACCCCAGCCGTGGTCATTTGTTCATTTGTCCAATTAGTGCCTTCTGTGAAACTGTGCAGCTATTTAAACCACACTATACTATTGCTTTGCAACTGGTGCACATTTCCTGATCTGAAGAATCGGGGTTACGCTTTGAAACGTGTAGAATAAACCACCATATGCTACAACGATTGCTTTGAATTGGGTTATTTGAAATCAGCGCTGATTTCATACCATTTTTCCTGATATCCAAAGTGTTTAAAGGCATAATAATCTTAGTGTATGTAAACTTGTGAGTTTGCAGAACGTAAAAAAATGCATTAAAACATTCTCTCTCTCATTATTCTGACATTTGGCAAATATTAATAACTAGCTGTGAGCCCGATGCAAATGCATCGGGTGTCTAGAATATTTTTAATTTTTTTTTTAGATTTTCAAATAATAATCCAATTATTCCAATGACATCTTTACACCAACCTGCAAGTGTAGCGACTCGCAATGGCCTCGCGGCCATTGCTCGCGCTACACAGCGAGTCGCAATAGATCCCCATTGAAAGTATAGGGGGAGTTGCGACAGGTGCGGCGGCTCAGGAAGCGACTCGCAATGGCCTCGCGGCCATTGCTCGCGCTACCTCAGCGGTAAATCGCTAAGTTTGTGGCCGAGCCTCTGGTTCTATTTTCGGCCAGCGACTCGCAATGGCCGCTTCGCGGCCATTGCTCTCGCGTGGTGACGTCACAGTGTGACATAGCCACGGCGTTTTCGGGGGCCGACACGATTTTGCCTACGGCAATTATAGAGTAGATTATCGAAATCTCAATTATCATAAAACAGGAAAGGTTTATTCTGATTTCATGTCAGAGTGAGAAAAACATGCAGACATGTCTATTTATATAGTGTATGTAAACTTCTGCTTTCTACTGTATATTGCAGAAACACGTCCTTCTGTCCAAAGCCAGGATGGCCTTTGCATGCGCAGTGTCATGTTTATGTTGGAGTGGAACTCTTCATGCGCATACGGTGAACTCCGGCACCATTTTGATGAAGACTCTGTCTCTGCCAGTATCAGCAGCCACCAGTTTGTTTCAGATGATATTTACAGAATCATCAAGAAGATGGTGCCAGAGATCGTGGTATGCGCACACGCTGACTCTGGCACCATTTTATTTAAAATTCTGTACTGTACACTCACCAGCCATAGGGATAATGTTGGTGGCTGCCGTGCAAAATGTAAATAAAGAGGGGAGAAACTAATAAATAATACCCGACTCACAAATCCCGCAACAACAAGGCAATTTTAACCCCTTAATGCCTACTGTTGCGTATTCCCATCATACCAGTTAAATTCATTTGTATGCATATGTGTGTATTAATGTGCTTTGATTCAGGCAATAAGGGGTTAAGAAAGACTTTAGAGTTTAGGCCAAAAATGTGGTTGACAGAGATGTTTTTGCACATCAACTACATTTGTTTTCATCAAAAACCAGAGAACAGGAGTATCATGCAAAAATGTCAATCTTTTATTAAAGTGGATGTAGGTAGTAAAAGGGTGTACAGACGGTATAGAATTACAAGGAAGGATATGAAATGGTGGCCACATTATTCCATTAGACGTGATATGAAATCTGGGTATATACCAACTATGCGGGGCCTTGGTACTTTGTTACACCATTTTGGACTTTGTCTCTGATTACATTTGTTTTCAGCTAATGCTTCATTAACATAAAAAATGTGCCAATAAAAATGCTTGCCACCTTGGTTTAGAAAGGGCTCAATAGCTAGGACATACTAAAAGTACTAGAAGTCTGGCTGGAGCCTCGCAACATTTCCTGAATAGAGATGAGCGAACCTTTGGAAGTTCAGATTTGGTTTGTTTGCCGACCAGGCATATGTCTGCCAAACTGTTCACGGAACATCCAAATCCCATTCATATCAAGGAGAATCAAGGGCCTAGAAATCACCTTAAGGACTTCCGGTTCCTGCACCGGCATGGCTGCAGCAGAGTGAGGAGGCTCTGTGCGCCTGCCCGGGAAAGACTGACTAATGGCAGCGACCGGTGGCCCTGGAACGCACCATCCCCCTGGGGAACCCACACTGACTGTGGCGGCATCGTGGAGCGGTGGCTCAGGAGAGCGGGAGGCGGGAGAGGAGCGGAGACAAGAAGCAGGCGAGGGCTGGAGAAGGCAAAGATGGCGACCGCAGCAGCACAGAGCGGGAAGGTGAGAAGCAAGGGAGGCTTGGACCTGCATAAAATCAAGCAAAAAAAAAAAATTCATCCAATCGTCACAGAGAAACACTGATAATTGTAGTTATTGAGGAGCCCATTGACGTGACCCAATGAAAATTAGAGTCGCCATGGAATGACGCCCTTGCCAGAAGTGAGTTCATGAAATTCGTGTAATCAAAAGAAAAAGGCCATGCATATAACTTGTGCACACCCGGAGGTCATCTCAACAATTCCTTATTAAATCAACACAATTGACATCAAACACAGTACTATTTAAAAACAATTAAAACCAAAGTAGGTCCCATGACCCAGGTTACAGGCAATTACACAAAATATACATATTAATGTTAACCAGCCTAAAGTAGGCAAGGAACAGACCTGTGAGACAAAGTAATATAATACAATAATACCAAGTAATCTGATATACTCCAACCATGTATGGAAAGAGCCAGTCAGGATTCCACTATTTCATCTCAAACTCTATTTCAGAGATGAAATTACCCCTCAATCAGAGGTCCTGGTCCTGTTACTATCTCAATGCTAAACAAGGCAAGAAATTAAAAGTAACATTGTCCCATCACATCCATCCATCCCAATCATACCAGTCTGTTAGCTGCAAGCTGGGTGTATGGAGGTCCCATGCGTTATGCTGCACAAGGCAGCTTCCTCAGGGTCATAATAACAGAAGTGTTTGAGGTCATATATATATACTTACTAATTGCGTGCTGATAGGAAACAGGTGCCGGCAAAGTGACCTTTCAGATGTTTTAACTATTGCAGCGGAAGTGAGCAACGGTAAAAATTTACCCCCAGGAAGCAAAACAGCCACCAATATCATGGTGACCGGCTATACACATCTGATGTCCCGGCGGAAGCCGTTCTACGTCATAAAGACGCACAATCTCAATGCTGTTCTCGGGGACTTGTCGTGCCTGGTTGTCAAGGCACCCGTGTGCGACTTCCGGTTAAGACACAGGAAGTGCTATTACGTCACCAATGACGTTTCATGGGGGCGTTATCCCAACGTGTGTAGCGCCGGAACTGCTAAAATAGAAATGAATCCATGCTGATGCTGTGTAGAGCTGAATTTACTCAACTTACACCTCCAGCAATATGACCAAGGAGCATTTGCAAACATAAAATAGAATAGAGAAACAGGATAGAGAAAGTTTAGGAGAAACAGAAAGTAGGGGGAATAAATTATATATAAAGACCAATCCATCAGTCTCTCTGGTTGAGAATATGTATAAGGGGGGAATCCAGCATCGTGGGCCTATAAAATGTAGATGTTAATGATTAGTTGTAAATCTGGGCATCAGTAAGTTGGTAAGTCCCACCATATGATAGAGCCACTAATACTGGCCGGATAAAAAGTCAAAATTACTGTTCACCAAATAAATGTGGTCGGGGGCTATGATATGTATGGCCCAAGGATTTAAGGTAATAGTGTGTAATAGTGTGTGCAGGATCGCATTTAGGTTCTATATTGTTAAATGTTGTTGTAATCAAGAAGAAAAAAGAAAAAACAAACAAAACTAGGTTTTGTGCGCAATAAAGACCAAGTACTAAAACACTTATGGCAAAATATCGATATTCTTTATTTGTTTCATATTTCATATTGTGATAAAATATTTAAATTTATTGTAAACAATTATTCATGGCCAAACAAGTAATGTCACAGCTACCTGAAGGGGAACTCCACAGTATTAAAGAATCCCCGCCCAGGCGGCAAGTAGGCGCAGAGAACATGAAGGATTGCCCATAGAACCAGGGCATCCGCCATGTATAATGAAGCAGAACCTCAGGTTGCAGCTAGTAAATTGCATCCATACCGGACCCATGCACATCGTCACATGAAACCGTACCCTTGTTTAAAATACCCGCCAGAAAGAAGGCAATATGACCATTCAACCAGAGGACATATTTTGCCCTTTCCCCTCACTTTGAGAGGATAGGGACAGTACACTCCCTGACAGAAGTTATGTCGCTTATGTCGAAAATAAATTGGCATCAATGCTGAAATTTTGATCATTTAATGAACAATGAATAATAATAATAATAATAATAATAATAATAATAATAATAATAAGTAATGGTCTACAAAAAAAAAATAATTTCTGACATGGACTTTAAAGGGAACCAACCACCCCAAATGACCCCCCTGACTATTAATATCGTTCCCTACACCCAGCACATACATGTGCTGCAAGGTTTTTTGCTAAAAAAACAGTTTTTTAAAAGTTAAGATAATGCTTTATAAAGTTTATAACGAAGGGACGGGTGGGCGTTACTTAGCTGGGGCTAAAGCCGAGTTGCAGCTGCCAGTCATCCTCCTCTCTCCCCTCGCAGCATTGAAGTCCAGCCCTTTCTTGTCGGCACAGCCTAGTGCACGGGATGTCATGCCCGTGCACACGTCATCAGCTACAGCCGGGTCGCGAGCACACGCTCTGACTTCCACAGCTGAGCGCAGGAAGTCAGAGCGCGTGCTCGCGACCCGGCTGTAGCTGATGACGTGTGCACGGGCATGACATCCCGTGCACCAGGCTGTGCCGACAAGAAAGGGCTGGACTTCAATGCTGCGAGGGGAGAGAGGAGGATGACTGGCAGCTGCAACTCGGCTTTAGCCCCAGCTAAGTAACGCCCACCCGTCCCTTCGTTATAATCTTTATAAAGCATTATCTTAACTTTTAAAAAACAGTTTTTTTAGCAAAAAAACTTGCAGCACATGTATGTGCTGGGTGTAGGGAACGATATTAATAGTCCGGGGGGTCATTTAGGGTGGTTGGTTCCCTTTAAGAACAGTTTAAGACTAGGGTGCTCAATTCAAATCTGATCTTAGAATTTCTCTACCACATCACGTTTTTAGCTATAGGTATATAGCCCATTTTCATGAATTCCATGAAAAATATAAGTAGTGTATGAAAAGTGCTGGTTTATACAATTCACTAAGGTAAATTTAGTTTTCATTTAGTCTCCCAATAAATGTGAGAATATCTTTGTTTTCTTTGAACATGCATAATCCCCAATACATTTCAATGAATTTTGATATTTATTTTTTTTATCCTGCTGCTTTTCTGCTTTTTGTTTGTGAATCAATACCTAAGGTGTGTGAGGGGTGGGGGGCAGCAGGGGGGGACAGAAATTCAATGAACAACTCAGGTAGTTAACAACTTTTATCTTGTATTTCTCTGCAGGTTGTTTTGCTGATCTAACAATGGCCTCTTCATCTAGCAGAAGACAGTGCTCAAATGATCCAAATATTTTTTGTTACAACTGTGGAAACTTTACTGTTGGAGCTCTGCTGCAGTGGAAGAGGGGCTTGCTTTGGATTTTCTAACAAACAAACGTTCCTCCTGAGCAGTTGCCTTGCAGGGAATGCCGGATCTGGGCTTGTCAAACACATCTCCAGACTCTTCAAATTTTTTTTAAATTCATTGTACTTGACACTGAGACACATTAAAGGTGCTTGCCACCTCTGCAATGGAATTCCAAGTCTCAGCATAATTCATTACTTAAACTTGCTGAACTAATAGTCCCAGAATACATATTTGCACTGCAGCAAGCTGCTGCATCACAAGTGTAAGCTGTTATAGTCACAAACTAGGGTTCAACTACAAATGAACATTCATGGTTTTGGAATGTGATGTCCAAGTCCAAAAAGCTCTCATAGGTCTGATGATCAGGTGTCCCCATACTTTTGACTATATAGTGTATGTATATAAAAGAGATTTTGACCAGCTCATGGTAAAATTGTATCTGCATGACGTCCAAGTTCATAATTCAAAAACACATTTAGGGCCAATCAATTTTTCGGCTTGTTTTTGGTAAGTGGGAAGAAAACAAAGGAGCCAGAATAAAACATCTGGACATGCAAGTAGCATACAAACACAATGGCAAATGAAAAACTACAAAAAAGAACACCATTTTCTTAAAGAGGAATTTAAAGCGGTTAAAAGCAAACTCACAGATCTAGAGGATAGTCACAGGAGGCAAAATTTAAAATTTAGAGGAATCCATGAAAAATGATCAGTTAAGTCCCTCCATTTTAAGATCTTCTGAAAAACACTATCCCCTCATTAACAGACTTAGATTTGACGATAATCAGAACACACCATCTGCCCAAGCCAAAATTCCTCAAGCCAGATATACCAAGGGATGTTATTATGAAATGTAATTTCTTTCACACTAAAGGTACCGTTACACGCTTCAATGTTGTAACGATATCACTAACAATCTCATGGGTGCGCTGTCGTTAGGACATCGTTTTCACATAGTTAGTGAGCTGTCACACGTGTAGATATCGTGGAAGACGCACCAACGATGTGGCGAGCAGCTATCGTTCGCACAAACCAGCGAACGATACTTGTTCACTGATGTGAATGGGCGAAGTCGTGAACGACATCGTTATCGCGGTGTCACACACAACGATGCAGCAGGTTGACTGATTGAAGATCAAATCTGTGATCAACGATCCATCGATTTATCGTAGTCGTATCTCGGTGTCACACGCAACAACGTCATAACAATGTTGTTTCAATGACTCCAAACCCGTGACCTTTCAGCGATATCATTCATGATATTGTACCGTGTAATGGGGCCTTTAGGAACAACTTAGGCCAGGGTCAGACTACCATTTTTAACAGATGTCACGGACATCCGCTAAAAACGTAGTCATTTTTTCAGCAGCGCATATGCTCAACGCTGTCCTTGGTTACCCGATTATGCTCTTGGTAATCGCCGACACATCCAGCTGAATAGCGTCCGCTTAAGCAGAGCGGACAGGGAAACCCTGAACACATTTTGGTCAGGCCATGTCACTTAAGGTACCATTACACCTGGAGACATTGCTGGAGATTTTGCAGGTGATGCAGGGGTGTGGTCTATCGGGAGCAACATCACTGGCGAGATCCCCTGTGTGACGCGGTGGTTTTTCGTTGAAAAATTGGCTGAGGATGGTCACTTGGTTACTGTGAAACCAGGCGACCACTCTCAGGCGATGTGTAAGCATCGCCCCGTTTAACATCGTGATTGGCAATGTTACAGGCGATGGGAGCCATAGGCTCCAATGTTACAGGATCGCTGCTGGGGTTTCTATACACCCCAACAGCGATGTCGCCTGAAACATCGCCACAGTGTCGCCGGAGATATCGCCGCGTGTAAACACGCGACGGCGACGCTGGTGGGGTGCCAAAAACGTGCACGCTTCCGTGCTTCACCTGCGATATCTCCGGCGATGTCTCCAGGTGTAACGGTACCTTTAAATTTTTGACTAAAAACATCAATGGCCTTAATTCTCCACAGAGAATGGATGCATGGAAATTAATCAATGATTCCAAGGTAGATATAGTGGCATTATAAGAGACCAAATTTTCCTCTTCTGAAGCCCCGAAATTTGAAAATAAAAATTTCCAAAATATTTTTTGTGCTAATAATAATAAAAAAATGGGGAGTTGCTCTCCTAATTAGAAATATCCTTTGAACAAATATCTCGGATTGAGGACCCAAATGGAAAATGTATAATTCTTATCTGCAAACTAAATGATTACCTATTAACCCTTGCTAACATTTAGGCGCCCAATATAAAGGACAAATGTATTTTTAAAATAAAATAATAAGGATACCGTATATACTCGTGTATAAGCCGAGTTTTTCAGCCCAAAATTTGGGCTGAAAAGTCCCCCCCTCGGCTTATACACGAGTCACTACGGTAGACTGCGTGGTGGGGGCTGAGGAGGCGGGGGAGGCTGCTGTATGAGCGGCCCCGTCACGTGGGGCCGCTCATTATATATGCACTGCTTCCCCCTGTCAATCAGCGGCAGGGGGAAGCAGTTCATATATGCCCCCCAAAAGCTGGCACTGTCCCCCTTGTAAGGGCCCCCCCCCCGCTGCTTATACATTACCATCTCAGTGTTCTGATCAGCGCCGCTCCTCGGTGCTTCTTCATCCTCCCGTCCTCGCTGGCTGCATCCGGGATCTCCGGCTGTCGCAGCGATATGACGTCATCGCGCGACGGCCGGAGATCCCGGATGCAGCCAGCGAGGACGGGAGGATGAAGAAGAAGCACCGAGGAGCGGCGCTGATCAGAACACCGGGATGGTAATGTATAAGCAGCGGGGGGGGCCCTTACAAGGGGGGACAGTGCCAGCTTTTGGGGGCTGTTGGTACCCCCTGGGGGCTGTTGGTACCCCCAGGGGGCTGCTGGGTACCCCCTGGGGGCTGTTGGTACCCCCAGGGGGCTGCTGGGTACCACCTGGGGGCTGTTGGTACCCCCAGGGGGCTGTTGGTACCCCCTGAGGGCTGCTGTGTACCCCCTGAGGGCTGCTGGGTACCCCCAGGGGGCCGCTGGGTACCCCCTGTGGGCCGCTGTATAACCCCTGGGGGGTGCTGTATAACCCCTGGGGGGTGCTGTATAACCCCTGGGGGCTGCTGTATAACCCCTGGGGGCTGCTGTATATACTGCT
The DNA here is from genome assembly GCA_033576535.1 of Allobates femoralis. Classification (NCBI taxonomy): domain Eukaryota; kingdom Metazoa; phylum Chordata; class Amphibia; order Anura; family Aromobatidae; genus Allobates; species Allobates femoralis. Next base: position 117,612,711 of record JARQOC010000005.1, read on the forward strand.
GATGCCTGTATACCACTGGGCTGCTGTATATACCACTGGGGCTGCTGTATATACCACTGGGGATGCTGTATATACCACTGGGGCTGCTGTATATACTGGTGGGGTCTGTATATACCACTGGGGAGGCTGCTGTATACCACTGGGGTTGCTGTATATACTACTGGGGCCTGTATATGCCACTGGGAGGCTGCTGTATACTACCATTGGGGGGCCTGTATACCACACTGCTGGGGGGTGTACACCTGTGCTGAGGTCCACCCTCGGCTTATACACGAGTCAATAGGTTTTCCCAGGTTTTGGGGGCAAAAGTAGGGGGGTCGGCTTATACACGGGTCGGCTTATACACGAGTATATATGGTAATTATTCTCCACAAGAAAGGGGAATTAGTTTCAGTGGGTGACTTCAACTTCGTTCCTAACGAAGACTTGGATTCTTACACCAAATCCAGACAATATTATGAATCTTTAGACCCATGGTTAATAAAATCATACCTGTATGATGTCTTTCGATGGCTTCATCAATCATATGCCAGGATTGATCTAGTGATCACCAGCATTTTCTCCCTCCCAAAATTCAAAAATATTTCTATAGGTCCTAGAACCTGGTTTGACCATTCTCCAGTGTTCTTTGAAATAATTATAGGCCCCAACGCCCTCTCTGATAGAATTTGGAGAAATAACAGTTTCTTATATAACCATCCATCTTATAAAAAAGAGATTGAAAACACAATCAAAAATTATTTTAAAGAAAATGATATAGATAACATCTCAATTTTTACTCTATGGCTTGCCTTTAAAGCTGTGCTGAGGGGGAAAATGATCCAACTCAACAGGGCTAACAGAGAAAAAACACACAACATAATCAACCAAATTCATAATTTAGAAAAATTACAAGCCTCAAATCCTTCACTTAACCACTCTGCTGAGATTTTGAAGTCAAGATTGGATCTAAAATCTCTTTTAGCAGCAGAATACGATACATTCTCAGAAACAATTAAGGCCAGATATTACTTTTCTGATACCAGACCCTCTAAATTATTTGCAGCTAAAATTAGGGACCATAGACTAAAAACTAGAATTAAAGAAACTAAAGACCCTTCTGGACATATATACAAACATCCTAAAGATATAGCCAATACCTTCACCCATTTTTATGTCTTATTATATAATTTAAAAGATGACCCCAACTCACCTAAACCCTCTGATCAGGATATTAATAATTATTTACGGAACCTCAATTTACCTTCGTTAAATGACTTAGAACTAGAAGACCTTAATTTACCGTGCACAGTTCCAGAAATATTTAATGTGATTAAAACATTAAAGAATGAAAAATCACCACGGTCTGATGGCTCTTAAAATGAGCTTTATAAGAGTTTTGAGGACATTTTAGCACCCTTTATCATCAAGTTAGCCAACCATTCTGCAAACCAAGGTTACTTTCCTCATGATATGTTGGAAGCGATTATTACAGTTTTACCTAAGGATAAAGGGGACCCTAAAGATACTAAAAATTACAGACCAATCTCCCTGTTAAACTGCGATACTAAAATCTTAGCAAAACTGGTCGCCAATAGGATCAATAAACACATCGATGAATTAATCCATTGTGACCTGGCAGAATTTATCCCTGGCCGAACTATGGCTGACGCCACTAGAAGAGCTTTAGATCTCGCTATTTCAGTAGAACACTCAATGCTACCTGCAGCCTTCTTGGCCCTAGATGCTGAGAAGACCTTTGATAGGGTCCAATGGTCCTTCCTCTTCCATACTCTAGAAAAATTTGGGTTTCAGGGAAATATCCTAAATTTTATTAAATCTATGTTTTCAAATCCATCTGCAAGGGTCTACTCAAACAAAATTTTTGAGATAGAAAATTGTTCAGAAGATCTCTAAAAACACATCTTTTTAAGGCAACCTATCATACTCCCTAATAGAAGTCCTTTGCACTGTAGATAGTGAATGGGTTATCTCTCTTTACACTGCACTTGGGCAGAGGAAACAAAAGGTATAATTATGTGCTTAATTGTAAAACACTGGGAAAAACTGTCACTGAAAAAGACCTAGGTGTATGGGTAGATGACAAACTCACATTTAGTGGCCAGTGTCGGGCAGCTGCTGCAAAGGCAAATAAAATAATGGGATGCATTAAAAGAGGCATAGATGCTCATGAGGAGAACATAATTTTACCTCTATACAAGTCACTAGTGCGACCACACTTAGAATACTGTGTACAATTCGGGTCTCTGGTGTATAGGAAAGACATAGCTGAACTAGAGCGGGTCCAGAGAAGAGCGACCAAGGTTATTAGAGGACTGAGGGGTCTGCAATACCAAGACAGGTCATTAAACTTGGGGTTATTTAGCTTGGAAAAACGAAGGCTTAGGGGTGATCTTATAATAATGTATAAATATATGAGGGACAGTACAGAGAACTTTCTAATGATCTCTTTACTCTTAGGCCTGAGGCAGGGACAAGGGGGCATCCTCTACGTCTGGAGCAAAGAAGGTTTAATCATAATCACAGACGTGGATTCTTTACTGTAAGAGCAGTGAGACTATGGAGCTCTCTGCCACATGATGTTGTAATGAGTGAGTCACTACTAACATTTAAGAAGGGCCTGGATGCCTTTCTTGAAAACTATAATATTACCGGTTATATATACTAGATTCTTTGATAGGGCGTTGATCCAGGGAATTAGTCTGATTGCCGTATCTGGAGTCAGGAAGGAATTTTTTCCCCCAATGTGGAGCTTAGTGTTGCCACATGGTTTTTTTTTGCCTTCCTCTGGATCAACATGTTAGGCTATGGGTTGAACTAGATGGACTTAAAGTCTTCCTTCAACTTTAAAAACTATGTTACTATGTTACATTACCCCTCTACAAACTATGGGCTATCTCTCTTGACATTACTCTTCTACAAACTCCCCCTAACCAAAAAGGTCTACACAGACTGTATGATGACCATGTAAGCTTATTTCTATCCCCCATTTCCTCAAGATGCCTGGACCATTAGTGCAATAAGCCCCTGTACCTTGGGCAACCCCTATCCTGTTGTAGATTGTAAGCTCTTCATTTCTTGCTTTATTTATTGTATTTTCTTTTTTACATTGATTCTATGCCTATTGTTTTGTATCCAATTATTGTACTGTATTTGTTCTCTACTGTAATTACTTACTGTATTATATTTTCTTTACTCTAACCACTGGATTGTAAAGCGCTGCGGAATATGTTGGCGCTATATAAATAAAGATTTATTATTATTATTATTATTATTAATCTAATGGTACAAGGCAAGGATGCCCATTATCACCTATTCTTTCCCCTCTCTTCATTGAGCCCTTTGCAGTGAATAAGTAGTAATAGCAACATCAAGTGTATTACTACAGATCATCATCAACATAAGATTGCCCTTTTTGCAGACAACATTTTAATTACAATTTCTAATCCTCATCACTTAGACATTTATCATCGTCTATTGAGGAGTTTTTCCAACTGTCACTGTATAAAATAAATAGGTCAAAATCTCAAATTTTAGATTTTAACATCGATGAAACACTTTTTGCATACCTTAAAGGGAACCAACCACCCCCAATGACCCCCCCAGGCTATGAATATGCTTCCATACACCCAGCACATACATGTGCTGAAAGGTTTTTAGCTAAAAAAACGGGTTTTTATAAGTAAAGATAATGCTATATAAACTTTATACTGAAACGACGGTTGGGCGTTACCTAGATGCAGTAGAAGCCGAGATTGATCTGTCAGTCTTGTTCCTGTGCACGTCGCTGCAGTAAAGCACAGCCCTTTTTTCCTCCTCCCAGGCTGGTGCACGGGCTCTCATGCCCGTGCACACGTCAGCAGCTGGAGGCGGGTCCCGAGCGCGCGCCTCTCTCACTTCCTGGAATCAGCTGTTCATTCCACCGGGCTGAAGCTATAGGACAGTATGTTTGTTTTCACTGCAGGCGGCCATTGTTGTTATGTGGCAGGGGGCACATACAGGCCATAGTAGCGGTCCAAGGGAGATGTGTAATGGCTATCAGTGTTTACTGCTGGGCATTTTAGGACATGTATATTGCAGTGTCTGGGCTGACATTTTTTGCATTGTATTGCATGTGTTGTGCAGTGCCTTGGCGGACATGCTGTGCATAATAGTACTTGTATTGTTCTGTGGCAGGGTGGACATGCTGGGCATAGTAGTACATGTATTGTGCTGTTGCAGGGTGGACATGCTGGCCATAGTAGTACATGTATTGTGCTGTGCCTTGGCGGACATGCTGTGCGTAGTAGTACATGTATTGTGCTGTGGCAGGGTGGACATGCTGGGCATACTAGTACATGTATTGTGGAGTGGCAGGGTGGACATGCTGTGCATAGTAGTACATGTATTGTGGAGTGGCAGGGCGGACATGCTGTGCGTAGTAGTACATGTATTGTGCTGTGGCAGGGTGGACATGCTGTGCATAGTAGTACATGTATTGTGCTGTTGCAGGGTGGACATGCTGTGCATAGTAGTACATGTATTGTGCTGTGGCAGGGCGGACAAGCTGTGCGTAGTAGTACATGTATTGTGCTGTTGCAGGGTGGACATGCTGTGCATAGTAGTACATGTATTGTGCTGTTGCAGGGTGGACATGCTGGCCATAGTAGTACATGTATTGTGCTGTGCCTTGGCGGACATGCTGTGCGTAGTAGTACATGTATTGTGCTGTGGCAGGGTGGACATGCTGGGCATACTAGTACATGTATTGTGGAGTGGCAGGGTGGACATGCTGTGCATAGTAGTACATGTATTGTGGAGTGGCAGGGCGGACATGCTGTGCGTAGTAGTACATGTATTGTGCTGTGGCAGGGTGGACATGCTGTGCATAGTAGTACATGTATTGTGCTGTTGCAGGGTGGACATGCTGTGCATAGTAGTACATGTATTGTGCTGTGGCAGGGCGGACAAGCTGTGCGTAGTAGTACATGTATTGTGCTGTTGCAGGGTGGACATGCTGTGCATAGTAGTACATGTATTGTGCTGTTGCAGGGTGGACATGCTGGCCATAGTAGTACATGTATTGTGCTGTGCCTTGGCGGACATGCTGTGCGTAGTAGTACATGTATTGTGCTGTGGCAGGGTGGACATGCTGGGCATACTAGTACATGTATTGTGGAGTGGCAGGGTGGACATGCTGTGCATAGTAGTACATGTATTGTGGAGTGGCAGGGCGGACATGCTGTGCGTAGTAGTACATGTATTGTGCTGTGGCAGGGTGGACATGCTGTGCATAGTAGTACATGTATTGTGCTGTTGCAGGGTGGACATGCTGTGCATAGTAGTACATGTATTGTGCTGTGGCAGGGCGGACAAGCTGTGCGTAGTAGTACATGTATTGTGCTGTTGCAGGGTGGACATGCTGTGCATAGTAGTACATGTATTGTGGAGTGGCAGGGTGGACATGCTGTGCATAGTAGTACATGTATTGTGGAGTGGCAGGGCGGACATGCTGTGCGTAGTAGTACATGTATTGTGCTGTGGCAGGGTGGACATGCTGTGCATAGTAGTACATGTATTGTGCTGTGGCAGGGTGGACATGCTGGGCATACTAGTACATGTATTGTGCTGTGGCAGGGTGGACATGCTGTGCATAGTAGTACATGTATTGTGGAGTGGCAATGCAGACATGCTGGGCATAGTAGTACATGTATTGTGTAGTGGCAATGCAGACATGATTGGCATTGTAGTGAATCAATTGTGCATTAGCAGGGCGGAAATGATGGGCATTGTAGTGCAACACTTTATGTTTTGACAGCAGAGAAAAAGAAGTTTATTACAATGTCAAACAAAGTTTGTGTGAGTGTCCTTACTCCTGGGGCCGTTAGTGACCCAATGTACAGTTTGACTTCTGTTCTCAAAAGTAACACCACAACACAAATCAAACATACGTTCTAAGTAATAAATCTATTGACTATTGACAAATAAAAATGTATGCCAAACAACATACTAAATCCGAGGTGCGCATCGAAGTAATAATACCATTATACATTGACTGCATGGCTGCAAAAAAAAAAAAAAATCTGGTCCTAAACAATATGGATGTTGGCTCAGTGTTTACCACTGTATATGTTGGCTCAGTGCTTAGCACTCTATGGTGGCTCAGTGGTTAGCACTGTATGGTGCCTCAGTGGTTAGCAGTGTATGGTGGCTCAGTGGTTAGCACTGTATGGTGCCTCAGTGGTTAACAGTGTATGGTGCCTCAGTGGTTAACACCATATCGTGGCTCTGTGGTTTGCACCATATCGTAGCTCAGTAGTTACTACTGCATATGGTGGCTCTGTGGTTAGCACTGTATATCGTGGCTCAGTAGTTAGTACTGCATATGGTGGCTCAGTGGTTACCACTCTATGGTGTCTCACTGGTTAGCACTGTATATGGTGGATCAGTGTTTAGAACTGTATATGGTGGCTCAGTGGGAATGAGAGGATATACAGGCAGATCTATAAGTCCCACACTTTTCAGGTAGCTCTGTGGGAAGCATTGCCTACACATGCAGCATTTTGAATAGTAGCGTATACTTGTGGTTGTCGGGTTGGCTTAGTATATACCTGCTGCTATGTGGATAGCAGAGTATACCGGTGGATACGTGGGTACGGATGTTTAATGTCGTCTGCTTGTGTAACTAAATGTTTGCAGGCTTCTCGGTGTGTGGCGTAGTGTTAACATGTACTACTACGCACAGCTTGTCCGCCCTGCCACAGCACAATACATGTACTACTACGCACAGCATGTCCGCCCTGCCACTCCACAATACATGTACTACTACGCACAGCATGTCCGCCCTGCCACTCCACAATACATGTACTACTACGCACAGCTTGTCCGCCCTGCCACAGCACAATACATGTACTACTATGCACAGCATGTCCACCCTGCAACAGCACAATACATGTACTACTACGCACAGCATGTCCGCCCTGCCACTCCACAATACATGTACTACTACGCACAGCATGTCCGCCAAGGCACAGCACAATACATGTACTACTATGGCCAGCATGTCCACCCTGCAACAGCACAATACATGTACTACTACGCACAGCATGTCCGCCCTGCCACTCCACAATACATGTACTACTATGCACAGCATGTCCACCCTGCCAATCCACAATACATGTACTACTATGCCCAGCATGTCCACCCTGCCACAGCACAATACATGTACTAGTATGCCCAGCATGTCCACCCTGCCACAGCACAATACATGTACTACTACGCACAGCATGTCCGCCAAGGCACAGCACAATACATGTACTACTATGGCCAGCATGTCCACCCTGCAACAGCACAATACATGTACTACTATGCACATCATGTCCGCCCTGCCACTCCACAATACATGTACTACTATGCACAGCATGTCCACCCTGCCAATCCACAATACATGTACTACTATGCCCAGCATGTCCACCCTGCCACTCCACAATACATGTACTACTATGCACAGCATGTCCACCCTGCCACAGCACAATACATGTACTAGTATGCCCAGCATGTCCACCCTGCCACAGCACAATACATGTACTACTACGCACAGCATGTCCGCCAAGGCACAGCACAATACATGTACTAGTATGCCCAGCATGTCCACCCTGCCACAGCACAATACATGTACTACTACGCACAGCATGTCCGCCAAGGCACAGCACAATACATGTACTACTATGGCCAGCATGTCCACCCTGCAACAGCACAATACATGTACTACTATGCACAGCATGTCCACCCTGCAACAGCACAATACATGTACTACTACGCACAGCATGTCCGCCCTGCCACTCCACAATACATGTACTACTATGCACAGCATGTCCACCCTGCCAATCCACAATACATGTACTAGTATGCCCAGCATGTCCACCCTGCCACAGCACAATACATGTACTACTACGCACAGCATGTCCGCCAAGGCACAGCACAATACATGTACTACTATGGCCAGCATGTCCACCCTGCAACAGCACAATACATGTACTACTATGCACAGCATGTCCACCCTGCAACAGCACAATACATGTACTACTACGCACAGCTTGTCCGCCCTGCCACAGCACAATACATGTACTACTATGCACAGCATGTCCACCCTGCAACAGCACAATACATGTACTACTATGCACAGCATGTCCACCCTGCCACAGCACAATACATGTACTACTACGCACAGCATGTCCGCCCTGCCACTCCACAATACATGTACTACTATGCACAGCATGTCCACCCTGCCACTCCACAATACATGTACTAGTATGCCCAGCATGTCCACCCTGCCACAGCACAATACATGTACTACTACGCACAGCATGTCCGCCAAGGCACAGCACAATACATGTACTACTATGGCCAGCATGTCCACCCTGCAACAGCACAATACATGTACTACTATGCCCAGCATGTCCACCCTGCCACAGAACAATACAAGTACTATTATGCACAGCATGTCCGCCAAGGCACTGCACAACACATGCAATACAATGCAAAAAATGTCAGCCCAGACACTGCAATATACATGTCCTAAAATGCCCAGCAGTAAACACTGATAGCCATTACACATCTCCCTTGGACCGCTACTATGGCCTGTATGTGCCCCCTGCCACATAACAACAATGGCCGCCTGCAGTGAAAACAAACATACTGTCCTATAGCTTCAGCCCGGTGGAATGAACAGCTGATTCCAGGAAGTGAGGAGAGCGCGCGCTCGGGACCCGCCTCCAGCTGCTGACGTGTGCACGGGCATGAGAGCCCGTGCACCAGCCTGGGAGGAGGAAAAAAGGGCTGTGCTTTACTGCAGCGACGTGCACAGGAACAAGACTGACAGATCAATCTCGGCTTCTACTGCATCTAGGTAACGCCCAACCGTCGTTTCAGTATAAAGTTTATATAGCATTATCTTTACTTATAAAAACCCGTTTTTTTAGCTAAAAACCTTTCAGCACATGTATGTGCTGGGTGTATGGAAGCATATTCATAGCCTGGGGGGGTCATTGGGGGTGGTTGGTTCCCTTTAAAGATGAGTTTGATTTCACGTGGCAGGAGAGGAAAATTTCCTACTTAGGTATTTTTAGATTTAAACCTTCCTCTTCTATAATCCAAGAGAATCTAACAACCCTGTTTAAATTATTCCACTTGGACCTTATATGTTTATCTAAATTCGAATTATGATGGCTCAGCAGGACAGGATAGAAGCTTTTAAAATGACCATGCTTCCAAAATTTCTTTATGTGATTAGAGCTATTCCCCTATTTATTACTAAAAAATGGTTTGGCAAATTTCAGTCACAGTTAAGTTCCTTTATCTGGAACAACAAAAAAATGAGGATCTCTAGAGTATCCCTTCAAAAACATAAAAAAAATGGGGGATTGGGTGTTCCCAATTTCTTTAACAACTATCAGGCATCTATCATTAAATTATCGCAAGGGTGGTTTTTTGATCCGCAGAATATGTCCTGGATAAATATTGAAAAATCTCTTAGAAAAAATAAGAACTAAGTTGCCCTGATCATTGCTCATTTGATCGAATCTTCTGGATCTCTTCCTAATTTTCCTACTCTAAAATCCTTTATTTCAGCATAGAGAGGTATTTCATCTAATTCAACAAAGCACTTTATTCCAACTATACTGCAAAACATTCCTCTAGACATGCTGGAGTTATTGATACCAAATCTTGACCTATCAGTTTGGCCTGGCAAAGGCATATCATTTGTAAATGACTCACTGAGGATTCTCTAGCCTCATTTTATAACTTACTGAACAAATTCTTTCTCCCCATGAATGAAAGAACCAATTGGAAACTTATCACTAATTATTTTACAAAAAAAATCCTAAATGTATTTTTCCACAAATGATTGCGGATTTGATACATGCCCCGGAAACAATTGCCAATTGGAAAAACAAACACTTTCTATAAGATTCTTAATGAAGGATTGGAATTATTCAATCTTTCCTTTTTTCAGCTTGGGAAGAGGAGTTGAACATTAAAATAGATCTCCATAAAATGGCTAAAACTATCGCTATTTCTTTTTCTCATATGGCCTGTGCCACCATTCATGAGTCATATCATAAAACTTTATCGAGGTGGTACTGGACCCCAGCTAAACTAAACCATGTTAACCCCCTTATTTCACCTATGTGCTGGAGAGATTGTCTTAATACTGAGACGTTATCCCATATTTTTGGGGATTGCCCTAAGCTATCTAAATATTGGTCTGATATAAAACTTCTCATTTCAAATATTACTGGATTTAAAATGTCTATAACTCCTCAACTTGCACTTCTTTCAATTGGCATTGATGATCTTCCTAATAATCTAAAGGTACCGTTACACGCTTTAATGTCATAACAATCTCACCAACTATTTCACGGGAGCGGCGGTTGTTAGGACATCGTTTAGAGATCGTTGGTGAGATGTCACACGTCTAGATATTGTGAACGACGCACCAACGATGCGGTGAGCAGTTATCATTCGCACAACCCAGCGAACGATCCTTGTTCACTGTTGTGAAAAGGCCAAGTTGTTAACGAGATCGTTATCGCGGTATCACACAGAACGATGCAGCTGGTTGGCTGACTGAGGATCGTCTGATTTGAGAACATATTCACAAACCTGCGATCAGTGATCCAACGATTTATCATAGTCTTATCTTGGTGTCACACGCAACGATGTCCTAACGATGTTGTTTGAACGACTCCAAACCCATGACGTTTCAACAATATCGTTCACAATATAGTACCATATAACGGTACCTTAAGGTTCATAATCTCCCATATTCTCCTTACCTCTAAGGTTCTCATAGCGTCAAGGTGGAATAAAAGTGAACCACCTACCATACTAGATCTACTAGAGCGTATATCACAACTCAACATTTATGAACACAATTTTGCTATTAGAAATAAAAACTTTGGTAAATTTTTAGAAAGGTAGGGAACTTGGATAACGGCTTACTCACCATCCATGCCAAAGACAGAAAACCAAATGCACTTACAGGACGCAGTCAGAGCCCAATTGTGGAGCAAGCCCAGCTGCTGGCTGATGAGTCGCCTCTACCAGCAAAATGTGGGAGGCGACCTGCCATGCATACACTAGGCCTGCATAGAGCACCATTCACACTGATACATATGATGCAGAGTGTCTGAAAGCTACCCAACCGCTCCGCTGCCTGAGCATTGGGCCGCACAGTACGATGCCTCTGCACCACTGGATGAACGGCGCCCCTATGGGCCCAACTGCGCCCTGGATGGATAAAAAAGTGCAAAAGTTTTTTATATGATAAATAAAAAACCTTTATAGATGGGATTTTGGTTCATGTGTTGGCCCAAGACATTTAAGCTGATGACCCACGATCAAGGGATCCCATGCTCACCAGTCCTAACAAAATTGTACAAAAACTACTAGAAAAAAAGCAGCATCAGAAAAACTTACCATCCATGCCAAAGACAGAAAACCAAATGCACTTACAGGACGCAGTCAGAGCCCAATTGTGGAGCAAGCCCAGCTGCTGGCTGATGAGTCGCCTCTACCAGCAAAATGTGGGAGGCAACCTGCCATGCATACACTAGGCCTGCATAGAGCACCATTCACACTGATACATATGATGCAGAGTGTCTGAAAGCTACCCAACCGCTCCGCTGCCTGAGCATTGGGCCGCACAGTACGATGCCTCTGCACCACTGGATGAACGGCGCCCCTATGGGCCCAACTGCGCCCTGGATGGATAAAAAAGTGCAAAAGTTTTTTATATGATAAATAAAAAACCTTTATAGATGGGATTTTGGTTCATGTGTTGGCCCAAGACATTTAAGCTGATGACCCACGATCAAGGGATCCCATGCTCACCAGTCCTAACAAAATTGTACAAAAACTACTAGAAAAAAAGCAGCATCAGAAAAACTTACCATCCATGCCAAAGACAGAAAACCAAATGCACTTACAGGACGCAGTCAGAGCCCAATTGTGGAGCAAGCCCAGCTGCTGGCTGATGAGTCGCCTCTACCAGCAAAATGTGGGAGGCGACCTGCCATGCATACACTAGGCCTGCATAGAGCACCATTCACACTGATACATATGATGCAGAGTGTCTGAAAGCTACCCAACCGCTCCGCTGCCTGAGCATTGGGCCGCACAGTACGATGCCTCTGCACCACTGGATGAACGGCGCCCCTATGGGCCCAACTGCGCCCTGGATGGATAAAAAAGTGCAAAAGTTTTTTATATGATAAATAAAAAACCTTTATAGATGGGATTTTGGTTCATGTGTTGGCCCAAGACATTTAAGCTGATGACCCACGATCAAGGGATCCCATGCTCACCAGTCCTAACAAAATTGTACAAAAACTACTAGAAAAAAAGCAGCATCAGAAAAACTTACCATCCATGCCAAAGACAGAAAACCAAATGCACTTACAGGACGCAGTCAGAGCCCAATTGTGGAGCAAGCCCAGCTGCTGGCTGATGAGTCGCCTCTACCAGCAAAATGTGGGAGGCGACCTGCCATGCATACACTAGGCCTGCATAGAGCACCATTCACACTGATACATATGATGCAGAGTGTCTGAAAGCTACCCAACCGCTCCGCTGCCTGAGCATTGGGCCGCACAGTACGATGCCTCTGCACCACTGGATGAACGGCGCCCCTATGGGCCCAACTGCGCCCTGGATGGATAAAAAAGTGCAAAAGTTTTTTATATGATAAATAAAAAACCTTTATAGATGGGATTTTGGTTCATGTGTTGGCCCAAGACATTTAAGCTGATGACCCACGATCAAGGGATCCCATGCTCACCAGTCCTAACAAAATTGTACAAAAACTACTAGAAAAAAAGCAGCATCAGAAAAACTTACCATCCATGCCAAAGACAGAAAACCAAATGCACTTACAGGACGCAGTCAGAGCCCAATTGTGGAGCAAGCCCAGCTGCTGGCTGATGAGTCGCCTCTACCAGCAAAATGTGGGAGGCGACCTGCCATGCATACACTAGGCCTGCATAAAGCACCATTCACACTGATACATATGATGCAGAGTGTCTGAAAGCTACCCAACCGCTCCGCTGCCTGAGCATTGGGCCGCACAGTACGATGCCTCTGCACCACTGGATGAACGGCGCCCCTATGGGCCCAACTGCGCCCTGGATGGATAAAAAAGTGCAAAAGTTTTTTATATGATAAATAAAAAACCTTTATAGATGGGATTTTGGTTCATGTGTTGGCCCAAGACATTTAAGCTGATGACCCACGATCAAGGGATCCCATGCTCACCAGTCCTAACAAAATTGTACAAAAACTACTAGAAAAAAAGCAGCATCAGAAAAACTTACCATCCATGCCAAAGACAGAAAACCAAATGCACTTACAGGACGCAGTCAGAGCCCAGTTGTGGTAGAGGCGACTCATCAGCCAGCAGCTGGGCTTGCTCCACAATTATCATATAAAAAACTTTTGCACTTTTTTATCCATCCAGGGCGCAGTTGGGCCCATAGGGGCGCCGTTCATCCAGTGGTGCAGAGGCATCGTACTGTGCGGCCCAATGCTCAGGCAGCGGAGCGGTTGGGTAGCTTTCAGACACTCTGCATCATATGTATCAGTGTGAATGGTGCTCTATGCAGGCCTAGTGTATGCATGGCAGGTCGCCTCCCACATTTTGCTGGTAGAGGCGACTCATCAGCCAGCAGCTGGGCTTGCTCCACAATTGGGCTCTGACTGCGTCCTGTAAGTGCATTTGGTTTTCTGTCTTTGGCATGGATGGTAAGTTTTTCTGATGCTGCTTTTTTTCTAGTAGTTTTTGTACAATTTTGTTAGGACTGGTGAGCATGGGATCCCTTGATCGTGGGTCATCAGCTTAAATGTCTTGGGCCAACCCATGAACCAAAATCCCATCTATAAAGGTTTTTTATTTATCATATAAAAAACTTTTGCACTTTTTTATCCATCCAGGGCGCAGTTGGGCCCATAGGGGCGCCGTTCATCCAGTGGTGCATAGGCATCGTACTGTGCGGCCCAATGCTCAGGCAGCGGAGCGGTTGGGTAGCTTTCAGACACTCTGCATCATATGTATCAGTGTGAATGGTGCTCTATGCAGGCCTAGTGTATGCATGGCAGGTCGCCTCCCACATTTTGCTGGTAGAGGCGACTCATCAGCCAGCAGCTGGGCTTGCTCCACAATTGGGCTCTGACTGCGTCCTGTAAGTGCATTTGGTTTTCTGTCTTTGGCATGGATGGTGAGTTTTTCTGATGCTGCTTTTTTTCTAGTAGTTTTTGTACAATAACGGCTTACTCGCTTATTTTATTGAATAAGGTCATTTGACGGAGCTCAGACGTTTCGTGCATGCCATCTACCCTTTTAGGTGACAAATCTCTTATGTACTAAAGTCTAACTGCACCTCAGGTTTATTTCGAATTTTGTTTTTTTACTACACTACAGATATTTTATAGATACCCTTTTCTTGTCAACACAACAATTTTATTACTATTTGCCTTGTTTTAGTCTGTATCCACTAGGTTGTTTTTTATGTTATAACTTGTTTCTAATATACAATACCTGAAAATCTTGTTGATAATTATCACTGTAAATCTCTCCCCTTTGGTTTGCTTATGTGTATATTGTGTTCCCCTCCCTTTATTTATGACTTCCTTGTCCCAAAAAAACCTGCAATAAATATATTTGGGAAACAAACACAATGGCGATTATGACATTGGTCAGATTTGAACTCTAGTAACAATGCTAATCACTGAGCTATGGAAGAGAAAGCATTATCACCTTGCATATATGTCACAGTGTTACACCGATCATAGGCTGTAAGTATAAGTAGATACTTCTATAATTATCCTTCAACCGATGTGGGTCATTAAATTAGAGAAAAGTTAAGTGAAGCGTATTGTGTAGTGTTTTACTTTCTACGTTTTCCCTGTCGCTAAATACTAATTTGATGGAGAACTAAACATTTAGTCATAAAGACATACAATTCCCTTTATGACGATAATGAAGACAATTCTTTGTTGGGAACATTGGCTTTTCTAAATTGCTAGTTAACAAGACATGGTCCCTAAAGATCACAGAAAGCTAATGAGTTATACTTAGCTCCTAGTGCTCCGTCTCAGGCTGTAGCTCATGGCTGGTCAGGAGATAGATAATAATCTCACGTATAATATAATGCAGGACATGAAACACAAAGTTACTATGGCATTAGATGAAAAACAATTGATTATTACTAGAAATAAATGAGTAAAGTGTATTTAAAATTTTATTTTTTATACAGTTTTGACAAACTTGGAAGGTTAAAAAAATATGCAAATCACTTTGGTTAGGGGATTTGTCTTCAATGTCCTCAAGTGGCTTCCAAACCCTGGCTTTTCCCCAGTATGCAAGTATTTCCTTGGCTTCAGCTACATTGATATCAGAATGTGCTGATTTAGAGTACAGATGATTGCAGTGAAAGGCAGTGGTGTAACTTAAAGCTCATGGGCCCCGATGCAAAAGCTCCAATGGGGCCCCCAATTATCACAAATCTTTAACAGCAATAGTCTTTTTCTATAGGCCAAAGGGTATTTTGGGGGTCCCCTAGGCTCCTGGGCCCGGGTGCGATCGCAACACCTGCACCTGTTGTAGTTATGCCCCTGGTGAAAGGGAGCACATGTCTTCTCCTTTGGATATTGTATGTACAGAACTATCTCTTGCAGCAGGCTATTGCCATAGTTAGCTGACCCTTTCACTGCTATCACCTATACTCCAAAAGATTATGTTCTAATATAAATGCAGCTAAATAGACAGATGAAATGCAGAGGTTTGGAAACCACCTACTGCACATGCACATTTTTTTTTTTTTACAAAAAATGAAGAACAATTCTCTAATAAAATGATTTGCAATGTTTCATAACTTTCCATGCGGGACAAAACTGTAAGCAAATAACGTTTAGTTACTGCTTAAAGCACAGACTGTTGGTGACGGTAGTCACTATTATACAGGGTATTAGGGAAAAAGTGGTAACAGGACCGCACTGCTGACAAATAATCGAATCCAAATTATTCGTCACAACATATAGTGATTTATTCTACGCATTTCAAAGTGTCACCTCGCTTCTCCATTAGGAAATACACAACCGTTTGGTAACTGGTGTGTTTTTGTCATGGTGGTCTCTCTTACTTTGGAGACTTGTGACAGTTTTGGGATCTGTGTCTCACTCCTTTATTGGGATTTCATATTAAATGTGTTTCTTTCCTTTGGCAGTTGAGGAGTTAATGATACTTTCTCTTGCTAGCAAGATAGCTAGTTCTTGTCCAGGTGTGGCTACTCTGTGATCACTCCCATTCCCTTTTTATGGTTCCAGCATCCTTTGCTAGTGATTGAACTTATTCCTGGACAAGCTTCCTGAGGTGAAGGAGGTTCTCTGGAGAGCTGACTACTGCCTAACCGCCTGCTGCCAAGGAGTGTGGAAACAGGTGTGAAGTTGTTTTCTGTTCCCCTGTCTGTATCCCCTTCCCTCTTGTTGTTAGTATTGCAATGGCAGGGACTAGTGCACTCGCCGGCCATTTCCCTATTGAGGGCTAACATCAGGGCTAGCGAAGGACTAGGTATCGTGATGGGTTGAAAGAACCCGAATAAGAATGGTAGGAGATCTAGGCACAGCTGCAGGTGATTGCTGGAGGTCACCTCTCCACAGGTCCCTATGAGCAGGGCATCCACTGTATTTATCCCCCCGGTGTCTCCCTGTCTGTTGTTTTGTGTAGTGAGCTGGACATCGTTGGTCCATGTGCCACTGTCATGCACGGTAGCTGGACACCCCCTATTTCCAACATGACAGTATTTCCTTAAGAACAAGCAGGATGACGCTACGAAACAATAAACCACCACATGCTGTGACTATTCATTTGGATTGGATTAATTGGCAGCAGCGCGGTCCTGATACCACTTTTCCCCGATACCGTGCATAATCGAATTGCCTTGGTGCATGTGCCTTTACTGCTTTCATTTGATTGTAGGTAAAAACCTTACAAGGTGATAACTCCTTCTCTTGCTGGGTAAGACCCTATTTGCTCTTCCTCTCTCCACAGCTTATTATTGCTTGTCGCCATTAGTGATGGGTGAACCCGAACTGTAAAGTTTGGGGTCCGTACCGAACACCTTTCAAAAGCTTTTGATACGGTGCCACACAAAAGGTTGATACATAAAATGAGGGCAATGGGGATAGGGGAAAATATGTGTAAGTGGGTTAAGAACTGGCTTAGTGATAGGAAACAAAGGGTGGTTATTAATGGAACACACTCAGAATGGGTCACAGTTAACAGTGGGGTACCACAGGGGTCAGTGTTGGGCCCGCTTCTATTTAATATATTTATTAATGACCTTGTAGGGGGCATACAGAGTAGAATCTCAATATTTGCAGATGACACTAAACTCTGCAGGGTAATCAATACAGAGGAGGACAATCTTATATTACAGGAGGATTTATGTAAACTAGAAGCTTGGGCTGCTAAATGGCAAATGCGCTTTAATGGGGATAAATGTAAAGTTATGCACTTGGGCAGAGGAAACAAAAGGTATAATTATGTGCTTAATTGTAAAACACTGGGCAAAACTGTCACTGAAAAAGACCTGGGTGTATGGGTAGATGACAAACTCACATTTAGTGGCCAGTGTCAGGCAGCTGCTGCAAAGGCAAATAAAATAATGGGATGCATTAAAAGAGGCATAGATGCTCATGAGGAGAACATAATTTTACCTCTATACAAGTCACTAGTGCGACCACACTTAGAATACTGTGTACAATTCTGGTCTCCGGTGTATAAGAAAGACATAGCTGAACTAGAGCGGGTCCAGAGAAGAGCGACAAAAGTCATTAGAGGACTAAGGGGTCTGCAATATCAAGACAGGTTATTAAACTTGGGGTTATTTAGCTTGGAAAAACGAAGGCTTAGGGGTGATCTTATAATAATGTATAAATATATGAGGGGCAGTACAGAGACCTTTCTAATGATCTCTTTACTCTTAGGCCTGAGACGGGGACAAGGGGGCATCCTCTACGTCTGGAGGAAAGAAGGTTTAATCATAATCACAGACGCGGATTCTTTACTGTAAGAGCAGTGAGACTATGGAACTCTCTCCCACATGCTGTTGTAATGAGTGAGTCACTACTAACATTTAAGAAGGGCCTGGATGCCTTTCTTGAAAACTATAATATTACCGGTTATATATACTAGATTCTTTGATAGGGCGTTGATCCAGGGAATTAGTCTGATTGCCGTATCTGGAGTCAGGAAGGAATTTTTTTCCCCCAATATGGAGCTTAGTGTTGCCACATGGGTTTTTTTTTGCCTTCCTCTGGATCAACATGTTAGGCTATGGGTTGAACTAGATGGACTTAAAGTCTTCCTTCAACCTTAAAAACTATGTTACTATGTTACTATGTTACCTAGTGTTTGGGAACGGACCCCGAACATGGACTTTCCTGAGACGTTCGTGTTACAGTTCAGGTTCAGGTTTGGCTGTAAAAATAAACAAAACAGTGATTAATCATCATTGTCATACTTACCGGTCCGCGTGATTGTACTCCCGGGGCCACTCATTACCTTCCTGGTTATTCACTTCACGGTAGAAGCTAGAATGTTTGGGCTGCTTCCAGTTTACTCTAAACTGCACTCTAAAAGCCAATCACAGACACCCACTGTCTGTGACAGCATCTGTGATTGCCTGTTGCGCCCCTCACACATTGCACATTATGCCGCTGTCTGTGATTAGTTGTCATAGGCAATTAACGTAACATCATAGTAGTGTAAAAATAAATACATTTTAAGAAGAGATGGGTAAAGCGCCAGGAGTTGGCACTTCTAATGAATGCGCCAATTCCTGGGACAGCTGCAGGCTGCTATTCTTTAGCCTGAGGGGGGGGGGAACTATGGGCCTCACCACTCTGAGAAAACCAACACCCAGCTGCCTGGGTTTTACCTTAGCTGGCTATCAAACATAGAGCAAAGCCCACTCATTTTTTTTCATTATCAACTTAAATTAATAAAAATAATGGGCTCCCCTTTATTTTTGATTGTCAGCCAAGGTAAATACAGGCAGCTTAGGTTGGCGGCCTGTAGCTGTCTGCTTTATCTGAGCTGAGAATCAAAAATACAGTGAAGTGCTACATCATTTTAAAATAATATTTATTTATTTTTACACTACTATGACATCCAGTTCGTTGCTTATGGCAACCAATCACAAATGCCGGCACAATGGGTGAGGGGCAGAACAGCCAATCACAGATGCTGTCACAGAGTGAGTGTCTGTGATTGAGTGTTGCAGTGACTTCAGTAACCTGGAAGCAGCCCATTCTACACATTCTAGCATCTATTGTGCAGTGAATAACCAGGAAGTTAATGAGCGGCCCCAGAAGTAGAAGCACGCGGACCCAGTAAGTAATCACGCTGATGTTTAATCACTGTTTTGTTTATTTTTATACCCCCAAGCCCCCCCAAATACCATTTTGTAACTTTAAAATCCGAGTTTGGGCTTAGGACTCAAGTCTGGGTCAAGTCCGGTCTCGAACCTGGACTTCTAAAACCTGCCAAACCCAAACATTAGAGGGTTCGCCCATCACTAGTCAGTTCAAAAGCTAGATTGTGACACAGAATGTGAAGCTATAAAAGAGAGAGAGGAAAGAGGTTCTGTATAAAAGTGCGCACAACCAATTGCAAGTGAAGAGGTTTATATTTATTAGTGCATGAAAATAGAAAACCTTGATGGATGTTAAAAACAATTAAAAACATACACCTTGTGCCTCACAGAACATAAACAAAATAACCAGAACCCTGATGGGCAGTTGTTGTTTGGCTACAATAATTACAATGTATACATGGAGCAATGCTTATTAGTCAGAATCAATGTTACTCCATGGGATGATTGTTGAGTATTAGACAAGTCACAAAGTGGCGAACTGAGGATTGCTTCTTAGAATACCATAGTCAACTCCTATACATCATATGTAATACATGTAATCCATATGGCCCCTAGGGGTCCCATTTGCAATAGACATGGAGCAATTAGAATCTGGTCTGAGAATTGGTTACACAGACTATGTGAACAGAGAGTCAAAATCCCCAGTGGCTATAGTGAGACATATACAGTGATCCACTACTAGTCACATGGGTTAACAAGATAAAACCGAATAAACCATATGCAGGCAGAGCTCTCAAGTATATATAGTGTTGTACACCCTGGGTGTCAGAGCCCCCTGGAAAGTGCAGCCCATTAAAGATCATGGGCGTAACCCGAGAATAAATTGAGATTCCCACAGCAGGGCACTATTGGGTGACAGGGTATACAATGCAAATCATAACAATCATGTTCGTACCCAGAGAGCCCTGTGCAGTAGTATTAATCAATTATAGAACCACCCCTAGAGTAGTAAAAAGTTCAGGGTAACCATTGGATCATAGAAACCTGTGAGAATATGGGTGCCACTGTTGGGACTTAGTACAGCACTATATAGTCTAAATAGTGCTGGTAATCACATGGGAGAGAGATCAGAAAGCATGCAGGCTCTGACAATACAATACCAATAGGTGGAGGGTCTGGAGTGTGGGCAGTAGGACAAGCCACTTCCATGGCTTCGTCAGGAGCAGTGTTTGTTGGGTCATCAAGGCTTTAAATACCTGTCTATCAGATATCCTGTGTAGCTGGAAGCTGCCATTTTGATCATGACATCAGAGCTGGTGAATTGGGAGGGCAGGGAGTGCGGGGGCCTAGCACGTCATCAGTGATGGGCACATTGATAGGCTGTGGTCTCCACTATCTCAACAGCCAGTAGGCTGTAAGTGTGTATATGGGGGATGTACAAAGTGTCAACCCCTTCAGGCTCTGTGTGCCTGCTTGAGTAGGTTTTTTTTTTTTATTCCTTTTCTCAGGAAGGGAACTGCAGTACAGTGTACAGAAAGTAGACAATATATCCCTAGTGGGAAAACAGGTAGTATTAACTCCTCCAAGCAGTATATGTCTGCTTGAGCAGGGAGAATTTTGCAAAAGATGAACTGCAGCAAAGGTAGTCAAGGTGGACTAAGGAGACAATATATCCTTAAGGTACCTTTACACGCCGCCACTGTTCCTAGCAACATGTATCCATCGCACGTGCACGCGCACGTTTTTGACGGTGGATACCGATCGCAGATGCCGCATATACACGCCGCCGTTGCGTTGTCAACTGAAGGTATCTTTGTTGCCCGGAAGTTCCGACAGATCCTGTTGCTAACTTCCTGTTGAATACCTTCGCTGCTTCACACGCCGCTACCACAAAGGGAAATGGGTGTACATCTTTTGCGCCGCAAGTACATAGGTGTGACAGAGTTGTGTATTCCGTGACGCTAATACGCTGATTGGACAACGCAATAACATCATGATTGGCCAGCCTGGGCAGGAAGGCTGGCTAATACATGTCGCCATTCCAATTGTGGACTGTGAATGGATAGCTCTTTAAATATGGCGCCCTGAGGAGGGGCAGCCAATCGTAACACAGTAGCCCCCACCAATGATCGCTAATTGGGCGTGGTATCCGTGACGCTGTGGCACGCCCCTGGGAGTTCACTAGGCGACGCAACATGCATGCCTGTGCCCGGTTTAGACGCCACTACCATGGCAATTGTGCCTTTGTGTTGTCTTCGGTTTTTGAGCACGGCTCAGAAACAGGTATCTGAGTCAACTGCAGGACACCGGGAGGAATTGCCCTATTTACACGCTGCCATTTCGTAGCAATTTCATGGCAACAGGCACAAATATCCCCAATGCCAGGCAGTTGCTTCCTTGCAGTGGTGGCGTGTAAAGGGGCCCTTAGAGGTCACAGGGAGAGTCTCCTACATATGGGAAGTCTGGGGGAGGGGGAGAGGGAGTGTAACCTTTTGTTGTTGGTGTATGGAAGCAAATGTGAAGCTAGTCACTACTTAAACTAGAACAAAATAATTAGAAACAAAAATAAATCTCATAAAAATAAAAAGGATATATTTTATATCTATGTGAATTAAAATAATAAACACACTATATGATATATAAAACGCAAGTGCAACAAATCTATATGACGTAGAAAGCAGTACAGATAATATACAGATTGTGTATATACAATAGAAACCAGACGTTTACATACACTATGTAAAAAGACATACATGCATGTTTTTCTCACTATCTGACATGAAATCAGGATAAACCTTTCCTCTTTTAGGTCAATCAGGATTACCCTAATTATATGTATTTGCCAAATGCCAGAATAATGAGAAAGAGAGAGAGAGAGAGAGAGAATGTTTTAAGGCATTTTTATTACAAAAAAAATAATGCAAAATCACAAGTTTACATAAGCTAACATTACTTTGCCTTTAAACAATTTGGGGCAGCCTATTTGATAATGTCATGTGTTTGGAAGCTTCTGATATGTCCTACTTCGGTGCCAATAAACCTAACACTTCAAAGAAAAAAATTCACCGAAATTTAGCCAGGTAAAATATCCGAGCACCGGACTAGGTGCAACAGATATTTTACCTGGCTAAATTTTGGTGAGTTTTTTTCTTTAAAGTGTTATGTTCTACTTCGGTGATTTTTCTCAATGTTTGGTGGCTTGCCACCAAACAAACATATGGTCAGGCATATGGTTAGGACTCGTGAGCGTGAGGGCCCTTGGTGTGGGTTATGAGCTTATTTGGCCAAATATCCACTAAAACCTCACATTTTTATCTTTAGTGTGTATTGCATCTTTTTATCTTTTGCAGTATGTGGCTGAGCCCTCTGGGGGGTGTCAGTCATTTGTGATGCATATACAAGGTGCGGTGCAGCCCGCCTGATTTAATAGTTGGGCATGACCAACAGGCTGTGCTTTGACACTTTGCTTCACTTAGACCTGTGTGGCTGTCATCCTGTTGTTAACCTTGTGTCCATGAATGCCACCAGTCTTCTCCTTGTCAACATGGCTGGATGCAGGCGCTACAGCCGCCTCCATGCTTGGGTTGCAGGGGATTGAGCACCAGCGTTCTTACACTTGTGTTGCCTACCAGTGGAGCTGGCAGCCCTCTACTAGGTGCAACAGATATTTTACCTGGCTAAATTTCGGTGAGTTTTTTTCTTTAAAGTGTTATGTTCTACTTCGGTGATTTTTCTCAATGTTTGGTGGCTTGCCCACCAAACAAACATATGGTCAGGCATATGGTTAGGACTCGTAAGCGTGAGGGCCCTTGGTGTGGGTTACGAGCTTATTTGGCCAAATATCCACTAAAACCTCACATTTTTATCTTTAGTGTGTATTGCATCTTTTTATCTTTTGCAGTTTGTGGCTTAGCCCTCTGGGGGTGTCGGTCATTTGTGATGCATATACAGCCGCCCCCATGCTTGGGTTGCAGGGGATTGAGCACCTGCGTACACTTGTGTTGCCTACCAGTGGAGCTGGCAGCCCTCTACTAGGTGCAATGGATATTTTACCTGGCTAAATTTCGGTGAGTTTTTTTCTTTTGGTTTGTTGGCAACCTCTGAGTTAATTAGAGACACACTAGTGGCTGTATTTTAATGCACACCTGAAACACACTACTTTCTTGTGTAGCATCATGGAAAAGTCTAAAGAAATCAGCCAAGATATTAGAAAGAGAATTATGAACTTGCAAGTCTGGTTGACCCGCAGCATACTGCAAAACTGGTTACAAAGTGGCTTATAGAAAATAAAGTCAATATTTTGGAGTAATTCAAATAATAGTGTTTTGTTTTGTACCCCTGATGAAGGAGCTGGGAAAGTACTGAAATGCGTAGGGAATAAAACACCGTTGCATCAAGACCTTGTGTGGTCCCTTTTTTCCTGAAACAGCAGCGCGGATCGTAGGAGCACTATTATTTGGATTTCTGTATATACGCCTCTCAGGACGTGGAACTGCTGATCCAGCAGCAACTGTATGAATGCAGACACCAGTTGTGGGTATACACAACTGGCCCTGGTGAGCACATACAATCTTAAGGTATTATGTTTCCCTATACGATAAGACCAATTGCGCTCTGTTTTGTCTCTCACTTACAGATATTTAATGTTTTGGAGTGGCCATCACAAAGCCCTGATCTTGATCCAATTGACAATTTATGGGCAAAGGTATAAGGGCAGGTGTGAGCAAGGTGACCTACAAGCATGGCTCAGTTACACCAGGTATCTCAGGAGGGATGGACCCAATTTCTACCAACTATTGCGAGAAGCTTGTGGAAGGATATCCAAAATGTTTGACCCAAGTCATACAGTTTAAGGGCAATGGTACCAAATACTAATGAAATGTATGTAAACTTGTGACTTCGCAGAAATCAATAAAACATGCCTTAAACATTCTCTCTCATTATTCTGACATTTGGCAAATATTAATAATTAAGGTAATCCTAATTGACCTAAAATGGGAAAGGTTTATTCTGATTTCATGTCAGATAGTGAGGAAAACAAGCACGTCTTTTTATATTGTGTATGTAAACGTCTGGTTTGAACTTAAAAGAATCCAAAAATAAGCTACTGTATTATTGACCTCATTCATCTTAAGAAGACTTTAATGCCATTAGTGTCTGGGACATATTTACAATAACCACATAATAATAGGCTATTAAATACATAACTACAGAAATGTGGGCAGAGATGCAAAGTTGTTTTATACTGTTACCCTGGAGCTACGATTGATAATATGTAACTTTATAAAACAAACATGCTCTAACAAAAGCAGAGGATTTGCTAATTACTAAGCATTAAATTCATAATTATGTAGGGTGAAAGGATGGACGTGTCTGGGGTTATGTTCCGTGAACTGTAAAATGTAATCTCTAAATTCAACACTAAAAACTTTTATGATGCTTTTGATCTCAAGCTTTAAAAAGGATTTCAAGGTCCAAGAAAACAAAATTCTCCATCAGAGAAGATATTGCACATACAGTGATCTGTTACTTTAATAAATAAAACGAAAAAAAAAAATAAATTAAAATACAATTACTTTGGGCACTAACCAGATGCTAGTGACTTAAGAAAGTGTAAACATAAAATTAATTGCTTAACTGAGAAAACACTGTTATGACTTTCTGTTTGTAATAAAATCATTATTAAACTTCTGCTACACTGGGCATCTCTAGAGCGGGGAGGCTCGGATGAGATAATGGGTTAACCCATTGGCACATGCCTGGAGGAAGTGCCTGGCTGCTCCTTACCCCCTCTCCTTGGTAGTATACGTGTACTTGGCTGAAGTGGGAAAGAGCTGTTGACTGAGCAAGTCTTAGACTTGTTTGATATAACATTCCTTTTTTGCAGCCGCATGTTTTCTGCACACACAAAGATTCAAAGCTCAGTATTGTAAAGATATAGAACTTTTGGTGCAATTTGTCTTTATCGGGATTTATATAAACTCAATAAAAATATAATATAACTTGAAATAAATAACTGTATAAAATTACACTATTTAAAAAAAACATGTTATAAACTAGAGATGGGCGAATCCTAAATTACTCGGACTCGCTAGACTCTAACGAGTCTGAGTCCAGGACTCGCTACTCGTTGCGAGTCTAGCGAGTCCAATGTAAATGAATGGGGAACGAGTATTGCAGCGATTCCTCTGCTGCCGGACCCTATAAAGGGTCTGGCAGCAGAGGAAAAACCTGCCATTCCCCATGTTATTCTTTTAAAGCCAGCGGCAAAAAGCCGCTGGCTTTTAAAGAATAGTAAAAAAAAAAAAAAGAGATTGAACGGGTGTGGGGTGTGAGGCGGAGGAGGGGTGTGAGGCGGGGGAGGGGGGTGAGGGAGGGTGAGGTGGGAGAGGGGGGGTTGCACCGGCCCGGCCGGCTACTTACCGCAGCCTCCGCCGGCGCTGGCTGCAGCCTCGCTTCCCGTCTCTCTGCTGCTCTTTCCGGAGATTCCCGAACGCTGACAGAAGCAGTGAATAAATTAACTTCCGTCACCGCTCGGGAATCTCCGCAGCAGAGCGAGTCTGGCTGACAGCAGGGTTCAGCTCAGGTCATAGTGACCTGAGCTGAACCCTGACTGTTTAGTCAGTTCTTAGCTCTGCTACATTCCTGTCTGTCTAAGCACAGACAGGGATGTAGCAGAGCTGAGATTGCGTTTTGGACTACGTCAGACGGAAGAGGATTTTTTAAATAAAGATGGAGTCCCTAATGTCTTTTTTGTTTTATTTTTAATAAAAAAATTTTCTCTGTGTTGTGTTTTTTTTTTATTGATTACTTGAAATTCATGGCGGTCATGTCTAATATTGGCGTGACCGCCTTAAATTTCGTGCTTAGGGCCCTAACCCCTTTATTACCCAGTGAGCCACCGCACCAGGGCCACTGGAAGAGCGGGGTTCAGCACCAGAGGATGACGCTTCAATGAACGCGCCATCTTCTGGGGCGGCTGCGGGCTGCAATTTGCAGCGGGGGGTGCCCAGAAAGCTTGGGCCTCCCTGCGCTGCGGATTCCAGCCCCCAGCTGCTTAGCTGTACCTGGCTAGACATAGAAATTGCGTGGAGCCCCACGCATTTTTTTTTATTATTTCATGAAATTCATGAAATAATTAAAAAAAAGGGTTCCCTATATTCTTGTGTCCGGCCAGGTACAAATAGGCACCTGGGGGTTGGGGGCAGCCCGTCGCTACCTGCTGGATCCAGCTGATTCCAGAAATACGGCGAAGCCCACATCATATTTTTTCTGAAAAATCAATAAAACAATCTTAAAAAAGGGACTGCATCTTTATTAACCCCTCGACCATGGTCCAGGGGTTAATAAAGATGCAGTCCCTTTTATTTATATTGTTTTATGGATTTTTCAGAAAAAAAAATGACGTGGGCTTCGCCGTATTTCTGGAACCAGCCGGATCCAGCAGGCAGCGACGGGCTGCCCCCAACCCCCAGGTGCCTATTTGTACCTGGCCGGACACAAGAATATAGGGGAACCCTTTTTTTTATTATTTCATGAATGGGGTAATAAAGGGGTTAGGGCCAGCTTTGTATTATCAGCTGGCCCTAAGCCCGAAATTGATGGGGTCACGCCAATATTAGACATTACCACCATGAATTTCTATTAAATCGTTTAAAAAAAAACACAACACAGAGAAAATTTTTTTTATTAGAAATAAAAAAAAGCCATTAGGGACTCCATCTTTAATTAAAAAAATCCTCTTCCGTCCAACGTAGTCCAAAACGCGATGTCCACTCTGCTACACCCCTGAGCATAGATATACATATCTATGCACAGGGAGTGAGCAGACTGAGAACAATCTCAGCACTGCTACATCTCTGTGCACAGACTGTATGTCTGTACACAGGGAGAGCAGGCGGGCTCTAGGACCCTGAAGCTGCCAGCAGCCCGCAGGACCCGAGCTTAGCACAGAGCACACAGCCGGAAGAGAGGTAAGGAGCGTTTCTCCCCCTCCCTTCCTTTGCTCCCTGCTCGCTCCCCCCAGCCCAGTCCTAACTTAGGACCGGGGAGGGAGGTGAGAGGGGGCGGACTCGTTACTTTGCGAGTAATCCCTGCGATTACTCGCAGAGTAACGAGTCGGGCGAATCCCTTACTACTCGGCGAGTACCGAGTAGTAAAGAGTAGATTCGCCCATCCCTAGTATAAACGTCATTGAAAGATGCTCCAAACTGCAAGTATTTCCGACCTAAGATGCCATATAAGCGAAACATTATTTTCAGTGCTTCCTTTTGTCTTCTTATAAGGCCCCAATTCACACACTGCTTTTTTTGCTGAGTATTTTTTTTTTTTTGAACCATCTTTTTTTATTTTGCATTGTAAATAAACGTACAATTACAAACTTGACGTAAGATTCACATTGGTATCAAATGACAGTAATGAAATGATACAACACTGTATGACATAATACACTGTCGTCACCAACTGTTTTATAGTAATACTCCATAACATAGAAACTAGTAACTCCCGAACCCACCCACTTCCCTTGCTAGCATGCATCTCAACAGGTCTTGTACATAGTTGATTCTACTGTAAATTTCGTTTTGCGGTGTTATACCTGGCAGACATATTTAAGCCTGCCCAAAGTATCTCCCAAGTCCTCATTGGCGTACCATGCTGAAGATTTATGAAACACCATGAGAGACCTTCAGTGGCGCACCCAGAAATTTCCCAAGGTAGGGGTCCAAGAAGCACACCGGCCCTGAAAAGGGGGTGTCACCCCCCAGCGGGGTTCTGAGGGGCACAGCCCCCGGTGGGGGGTTTTGGGGGAGCGAAGCCCCCCTAAAAGCCAAGCGCTTTTTGTAAATTTGAATACCTAATTAATGCTTAATACTGCACGAAAACGGTCTTATTTGTAATGACGCTGTGCAGTCGGTCTCGGTTGCTCAGCAGTTCCGCTTTTTTATTTTCGTTATGGCATACAGTAAATATCTCCCCCATCCTGGCCCCTTGCCAAACAGTAACACTGACACTGGGGTAAAGGACAATGACACTGGGGGTACAGGATAATGACACTGGGGGTACAGGATAATGACACTGGGGGTACAGGATAATGACACTGGGGGTACAGGATAATGACACTGGGGGTACAGGATAATGACACTGACACTGGGGGTACAGGACAATGACACGGACACTGGGGGTACAGGACAATGACGCTGGGGGTACAGGACAATGACGCTGGAGGTACAGGATAATGACACTGGGGGTACAGGATAATGACACGGACACTGGGGGTACAGGATAATGACACTGGGGGTACATGATAATGACAACTGGGGTACATGATAATGACAACTGGGGGCACAGGATAATGACACTGGGGCACAGGATAATGACACTGGGGGCACAGGATAATGACACTGGGGGCACAGGATAATGACACTGGGGGCACAGGATAATGACACTGGG
>JARQOC010000005.1:117646572-117659890 GCA_033576535.1 Allobates femoralis
TGGCAAATTGGCCCACCCTGCAAGTTCCTTTTCGATTTTCAGGAGAATTGGTATAAAATTCAGTTTGTAGGTCTGAGTGGGATTTCTGGCCAAATGGATACCCAAGTACTTAATACTGTCTTTAGTGACTGGGATGTTACAAAATTGCGAGTGCCGTGATAGTTGACTTTTTGAATTAAGGAACATTATCTCACATTTCTCTTTATTTAGTCGGAAACCTGATTGTTTACCTAGAGTGTCAATGCTTTCAAGAACATGGGGAAGATCTCTTTCCGGGTTTCGCATATATAGGACAATATCATCAGCAAAAAGTGACAGTTTGGCCTCTTTGGTTCCCACCCTAAAACCTTCATAAAGGGAACTCTGCTCCAGGTAAAGAGCAAGGGGTTCTATGGCCAAATTGAATAATAGTGGTGAAAGTGGGCATCCCTGTCTCGTACCCTTCTGTAGAGTAAAAGAGTCTGACAAATACCCTGGGGTACTGACGCATGCCTTTGGATTGCTATATAGAGATTGAAGATATTGTCTGAATGGACCCACTATTCCAACTGAGTCTAGGACTCTTCCCAGCCATGACCACCTTACATTATCAAAAGCTTTTTCAGCATCCAAGGTGATCACGGCTGGGTCCCCTCCTTCCGAGTCCATTCTCTTTCCCATGAGATCAATCAGTAACATTGTTCTTCTAATGTTGGTCGTGGTTGATCTTCCCTTAATAAATCCTGCTTGACGGGGGGGTATCAGTCTAGGCATGATTATCGCCAGTCTGTCTGCCATTATTTTAGAGAGAAGTTTTAGGTCCTGATTTATCAGGGAGATCGGTCTAAAACTTGCAGGGTCCGTTGGTACTTTTCCGATTTTAGGAATGAGTTTTATGTGGGCCAAATTTGTTCTCTCCGGAATGGGAGTTCCCTGGAGTATCGTATTAAAGAAGTCAGTCAGAATCGGGGAAATCTGTTCTTTGAGGGCCTTAAAAAATGAACCATTATAGCCATCCGGTCCAGGAGCTTTGCCCGGGGCTATGTTTCGTATGGCAATCTCTATCTCATCTGCCGTGATAGGCCCATTCATAAATTGTTTGTCCTCCTCCGTCACCCTCGGCAGCTGTATCAAGCGTAGCAAGTCAGGCTGTTCGGGTGCGGCAGAGTCCGTTTCCGAGTACAGAGATGCATAAAATTTTCCCAGGGCCTGACTGATGTCTCTAGGATTGGACCAGACGTTACCCCGTTTATCAATTATAGTTTGTATTGGAGGGGATAATTGCTTACCACGCGACAGTCTCTCTAGCAAGCGGCCTGCTTTGTCTCCAAATTTATGGAGACTAAGTTCCATTCTGTTCTTATATATGTCTTCCCTACGACTCGCCCACATATCAAATCTACTTTTTGCCTGTTGCCATCTTTCCTTATCTGGGTCAGTCATAGTGGTTTTGTAATGAGAATAAGCATTTCTCACCTCACGGCTAGCCGCTATAAATTGCTCCTTCGCTTTCTTCTTTATCCCCATGCTGTATGCCATTATCTGACCTCTCAACACCGCTTTCGCAGTCTCCCAGAACAGACCCGGTTCGGAGCAATGGGCTTCGTTATCTCTCGAATAAGTTGACCACCATTCTCTGAGTAAGGAAACAAAATTTTCATCTTTTGTGTAAGTGTCCGGAAACCTCCACAAAAAGTCTGTACCTTTTTCGTAAGTGTCTTTGTATTCCAACACCAACGGGCTATGGTCAGATATCACCATGTCCTCAATTTTGACATCCGTCGTTCTCTGTAGTACATTAAAGAAATGAAGAACATGTCTATTCTAGACCAGGACCCGTGGGGGTGGGAAAAATGGGTAAATTCTCTGTCGAGAGGGTGTATCGTCCTCCATGCGTCTGTCATATTTACAGCCGTGAAGAGAGTGTCTAGGAAGTCGTCAGCTTGCGCTTTTGTTGATGAGTGGGGTTCACGTCTCCGGGGCATTGAATGTCTCCTATCCTCCTCCTCGTTTAGTACCATATTAAAGTCGCCCCCTACTATTCTGTTGTGGCCATTGTCTGTCAAGAGTCTGGCCTGTAATTCCCGGCAGAAAGTTTTTTGATTCGTATTTGGGGCATAGATGTTATACACAGAAAAGACATCTTTCTGGATTTGAATATTCATTTGGATCATCCTACCTGCTTCATCTATTTGTGTAGACAGAACCTTATGTGATAAAGATCTATGAATCAGGATAAGTACCCCCGCTTTTCTCTCCACCGCTCCGGAGCCATACACCTCCCCCACCCATAACTTCTTGAGTCGAAAAAAGTCTTCTGACGTCAGGTGGGTCTCCTGCAACAAAGCAACATCCGTACGAAGTCTTTGAAGATGGCGTAGGATCATCATGCGCTTTGCTGGGGAGCGCATACCCTTTACGTTCCAGGAGACCCACCTAACCATCTCGACCCCCCTCTTGTGGATTGTCTGATAGATGATGTTCCATAAGCCATCTATATAACTGTCCCCCTAGCCGTAACCAAGAGAAGATTGTTAAATTCCATGAAGCACACTGATAATAATTAGCTCTGTTGAGAATGCTGCTAGGTATCCTTTCCCACCCTTTCTTCGTCCCCATAAACTTGTTTTCCTCTCCTCTCCTTGTCCGTCCTAATGCAAGACTTCTCTTCTTCCCTCCAATGCAGCCCATACCTCTACATCATACCTCGCCGCAGCAACCGGCATATTATTAGCTTTAACCATTAGTTCCGCCATGTGTCCTAGGTTGCTCCCCCCTCAGCCTCCTCCTCCCCCTCCGGTAACAGACATCATAGGTTTCACATTTCAACTTTCACTTCCCTCCCAACCCCAACACCATCCCCCCCACCCCCCGGAACTCACATCACAATAGTCGAACCGTGAGGTTATATATAAGGCAATCACAGCGAACTCTCAAATAACCATCTGTCGCTGTGTTGCCAGTAATGATGACCACACTTCCCATGTCTCCCTCCCCATAAGTAACCCATAGTTATTTTCATAGTTCACATAGTTTATCTCAGGAAAGAACCTGACGTGGGTCGAGTCTTGTTTGTCCTGTCTGTAGGTGGTAGCTTGATTATCTCCCCTCTCGCTTCTCTCTCTCCAATTTCTTGTTGCGCGAGACCTGTAGGTAGAGAATGAGAAAGAGGGGGAGAAGAGAAAAAAAAAAAAAGGGGGGGGGGAGAGGGTGGGGGAGAGAGAGGCAGACAGGGTATGTCGGGGGGGGGGGGGAGGGACATCCGCAACAGATGTATAAATCAGAAATGATGGTAAGGAGAGCCGCTTGAGACTCTTCAGAGGGTGAGGACTAGGACCGAAGGACCCGAAAGACCCGAAAGACATCTGAGTCAGTGGCAGCATCGGGGAGGGCATCGCTGTTTACGTCCAAGTGTTCGTAATGTGTTGTGTCCAACCAACTGTAAAGACTTTTCCTTCCCATACTATGTCAGCAGCAGCTGTAATCGATAAGTCCACATTGTCCAGCAGAATTTTTCAGTATTATTTCTTTTTTTGCCAGCGAGATCCCATCTGTCGCTGCTGTCTGGGAGTTCCACTTCTGGATGCTGAACCCTCGTTCATGGCATTGGAACGTAGCCTGTATGATCTCACCGATTCACCTTCTTCCTCTGTCTCTCTTACTGAGTTTCGTATTAATGGTGTTTTCTCTGCGGCAGCATTTGGGGGTGTCACAGCTCTTGGCGATCGAGTGTTATCTGAAATTGCAGCCATAGCATCGTCTGGGTCTGTGAACGTCAAAAGTGTCCAGTCTCGAGACCTGAATCTCAAGATGGCTGGGAAATTCAGCTGGAAACGGATGTTTCTCTTGTACAGTATGGAGCAAGCTTCGCTAAAGGCTCTTCTGCGGCGGGAGACTTCTGGCGAGTAATCCGCAAACACTAACACTCTTTGGCCATGTAAGGACAGGGGGAGTTTTCGGGCCTTATAAGCCCTGAGGATTTCTTCTTTGTCCCTGTGATTCAGATATTTTGCAATGGAGTGCCTCGGTTTGTCGGTATGCTTGTCAGGGAGGGAAGGATTTTTTGGGGTAGCCGCTGTGGTGGTCGCATTGTCTCTAGGTGGCCCAAGTCTATGGGTGCGCTCTGTTTTGCACCTGTGTTGTAGGCCCAGGGCTTTAGGTAGGTCCACTTCAAAGATTTCTATTAGCTGGTCTGCTGGGATAGCTTCAGGCAGGCCCACTAATTTGAGATTGCTCCATCTCGACCTGTTCTCCAGGTCGTCCAGTTTTGATAGAGCATATTCAGAGCATTTTTGTAGTGCCTCTACCTGATCTTCCAGCTCCCGAATTCTGTCGTCGGCCGAGCCTATTCTAGATTCTGCCTCTGTTAATCTTTGACCATGAGTCTCTGTTTTTCTCTGAAGCTCTGCCGTGGATGCAGCCACCATATCAGCAATAACTGCCTTAAACTCCTTAGCCATATGTGTGGCCAGCTCTTTGGCCAGTAGCTTGTAATCTACGACTGGTATCTCCTGCCGTCCACCAGTGTGCGTGTCATGTTCTACTTGCGCTCTTTCTTCCAGCCCCATGTCAGCTCGATCCTGATCCTGTGGACTAATCTCTACAAGGCCCAGCAGATGCTCCCCATCCTGGTTAGGTTTCCTCCCCTGGCTACCGCCGTCCCGCGCTCCTTGCTGCCGTTTCCCGGTACTCCCCAGTCCCTCAGTCATCTGCCCGGGTAGATCGCATACCTCCCGGCCGATGCCAGTGTCCCGCTCCTCAGTGCTGCTTGCGCTCGTGCTCTGAGCGCCATTAGCCGCGGCCTCGCGCTGGGAGGGGGATCCGTCCTCACCTCCTTTCCGCGTCACGAAGCGGTCCATCGCGAGGTCAGAAAGGTGCACCGTTGCACCGTCTTCTGCCGGCTGTTAGTGGGAGAGTCGGGAGCCCCGAAGGCGCTAGGATGAGGCTGGATTGCTGCGGCGAGTCCCGGAGCCCTGCTAAACGCGGCTGATCATGGCGGCGCCGGAACCGGAAGTGCTGAGTATTTTTAAGCTCAAGCTCATCACAAACCAGGAGTGGGTGATTAAACATATAAGTGGAGCACTGTTTCTATTAGACCTTCCCTCTGAGTGTGCCACTCCCGGTTTTGATTGTTCCACTCCTGGCTTTTTTTGAGCTTGTTCGTAAAAATACGCAGCAAAAAAGCGGTGTGTGAATGGGGCCTTAGAATTACTTTACATTACTAAGTTTTACATGGCTAAGTAGGAAAAAACAGCCCGGCTCACTCGTATAGCCCACGAGCGCTGGTCTTCTCACTTCAGCATTTGACCACGCAGTCTGGGACTTGGGGTCTTGACTAGTGACGTCTGGTCTTCGCAGCTTGACCATGCAGTCTGCTCTCTGGATCTTGACCAACGACGCCTGGTCTTCTTGGCTTCACCTGTCTGGGTAGTCTGGGTTCCACATTTTGACCAATGATATCTGGTGTTGAGTCACGAGATACTTTTGAAAGGCAACACAGTTCAGGTCTACTTAAGGTATCAACAGTTCCAATTGCTTCCTGAGCAGAGCAGAGAGTGATCCGCACTTCTGTTCACATGTCTTCAATTTGGCACCAACTCCTTTGATGCTCTGAGCTTTTATATTTGACAGATGCACCACAACTATTACTTGACCTGGTGCATCTGTCAAATATAAACTTTTCTCCACAGATAATAACTCCATTATTTATTGGTTCCAAGTGATTTCTTTGCCAGCAGAGGGCAATGCTCTTCTAGCCCTGCTGGATCTGATTAGATACACAGACTGCCATTTCCTCTCCCTTTCTTATCTTTACAAACTTTAAAATAGTTCCATATTAAATTGTCCCTTTTGCAAAATGCAACGTTGTGGTATGCACCATGAAAGTGCTGATTGAACAAGAGTGTAAGGTTTAAAGGGGTTATTGATTATTTTCCCTATAAGGCTAAGAACATACCAGCAGGTAGTTACCTGTTCTGCCCTGCAACATTCTCTTCTGGCTCAGAGCAGTCACACACTTGTTGTGTCATGAAGACAGAGCAATTCCTTCTCTTCCACTCAACTCTGTCTTCACTGTTAAAAGAGTCTGAGTATCATCAGTGTTTCTCATCTGATTTTCTTCAGTGTTTGGTCAGTATGTAATTTTTTAACATCGCTCATGAAAAAATAGATACATTTCAAAGCGTATATTATCAACTGCAAGCACAGACAACATATGGACTGCGCACTTATACCATTTGTTGGCGG
The DNA here is from genome assembly GCA_033576535.1 of Allobates femoralis. Classification (NCBI taxonomy): domain Eukaryota; kingdom Metazoa; phylum Chordata; class Amphibia; order Anura; family Aromobatidae; genus Allobates; species Allobates femoralis. The sequence continues at coordinate 117,652,798 of JARQOC010000005.1, forward strand.
TCTGTGATTCTCATGGACCCTTAGACTTGGATGGGTAATTTTGATCTGTGACTATAATCAAAAACTGACATGTCTCTGTGACTTTCTTTTTGTGGGCACGTGATCCACAATAAAACATGGCATGTGAAAAGCGCGGCTAGAACACGTATGTGAAAAACAGACGTCAGAATGAGGCCTTATATCTAAGGCAAAATGGTGGTTACAACACCTACAACTCTTTTCACAAAAAAACACAGGACCTAAGCTGAACTGGCCTGACCATTACCACACTCACATTTTCCTGCAATAAGAGGGCTAAATAACAATCTTTGCACCTTCGCACCTTAGTGAATACAATATGTTTTGGATGTTCTTTACCATAATCACTGGAAAATATATTATTGTCATTTATACAGAGTAACACTCATAATATAATACACTGGATTCTAACTTATAAAAAAAGGGTAGTTTACTACGCAACTCTACATAGTTAGAAAAAGGTGTACCAGCATATATTAATCAGATGGAGATACATGGACACGCTCTTGACCTTAGTCAGGTGTATGGAGATCTTAGAAGGTATTTGCACATTGCATAGTTTTAAGGCATATTCTGAGCAGAAAGCACTGATTAAGCACCCTATAAAATGAATTCAATGCACAGCAATGTCTTGTTGACATCACTGTGAAATGTTCTTTCTATGTCACTTCTTTTAACCACTTGAGTGTTTCGAAACCTTGAAGTGTTTAACCCCTTCCCAACCCATGACGTACATGAATCGGGTGCCTGCCTGTGGTGTGAGCTGAGACGTTGGGTTTACAGCACCGATCAGTTCCGCGATCCGATCGGCGCTATTAACCCTTTGGATCCCGCTGTCATTCACTGACAGCAGGATCCAAAGCGCCACGGTGGGGATCGCATCGCTCCCCACCCACCGAGATCACAGATCCCACGATAAGATCGCGGGATCTCCTTTCAGTACCTGATAGCCTGGGGTCCTGGTGTGACCCCGGAAGCTATCAGGATTTGCTTCCTGTCAGTGGTTGGCAAGCACTGCCAACCAGTGAAAGTGAAAGTATGTGCCATGTCCCGATGTCCTGCAGCTCATGGCACAAGTGATCAGCCACTGCAGCACTGTGGCACCCTATGGGGCTGTGTAAAATAAGGAATTAATAAAAAAAAGTTTAAAAAATATGAAAAAAACACAAAAGTTCAAATCACCCCCCTTTTCCCTCATTTAAAATAAAAGTATTAAAAAAATAAAAAATACACATATTTGGTATCGCCATATTCAGAACTGTCAGATCTATCAAGATATAAAATCAATTAATCAGAGCTGTAAACTGCGTAACGGGAAAAAAATGTCCAAATGCCAAAATTACGTTTTTTTTTTGTTGCCGCAACATTGTATAAAATGCCATAACGGGCGAGTGAAACAGCGCATACACCCAAAAATGGTGTCAACTCAAGACGCAAAAAAATAAACCATCATACAGCTCTAGATCCTGAAAAATGAGGATGCTACAGGTTGTAGAACATGGCGCAAAAAGTGCAATACTTTTTTTTTCAAACTTTTGAATTTTTTTTCACCACTTAGATAAGAGTAAAAGTATACATGTTTGGTATACACAAACAACCCAAACAACAAACGTATAATTGCACTTTGTTTTTGCAATTTTACCGTACTTGGAATTTTGACCACAAGTCCCATAGGGAATGAATGGGGCGTGCCGCAGGTGAACCGTTACACATCAGATCGCAGCAGATGTTGCAAAACTGCCGGATCTGCCGAGAATTTAAAAAATCGCTGATGTGAAAGGTGCCTTACATGCTCATTCTTCAGGTGGTGTCCACTGGGAAGCCACGTGCGCTGTATCCTGAGAGTATAGAGTGAAATCCACCCAATTAAAGACATACTATCAAAAAAGACCCCGAAGGGACTATGGGATGTCTTTAAAATCTCAATTCTTTATTAAAGAGTTTTAAAAAAGCATTGCAATGCAAATTTAATTACAACTATCACGACAGACAATACAGTTATTCACTGAGGAAACAGAATAAACATCAATCTGGAAGGATCAAAAAAGAGGTCAGAATATTGTATTAGGTACCTCTGGGCTCACAAAGGAGATAACCATACTAAGTTATACTGGGATGATTAGTGACTCCTTTTTTATATATGTACTTAGCATCTGGTATTCAGCCCTATTATAGACATTACCAACACCTACAAAGATATCTTTGCCTGAGCCTTTTCTATTTCCAGCATCAATATGCAAATACAAGCCTAGTGGCCACCTACATATGACCACTGTCACTACCTGTATGCTAAACTAGCACAAGTAATAGCAAAATGGTTCCTTCAGTAGGTAAATTATGCTCAGTCACAATAGCCATCCATAGTAATGATATGTCTATTCCTTACCCATTACTAGCTCTGATGCCAACATAGAATAAATAAAAGGACAAATTTCTCACATATCTCCCAGCAGAGTGGTACCAACCTAAGTGGTTAGAGCTCATTGTTTTTTGGGTTTTGTTTTTGCGGTGCTAACTATGAGGTGAAAATGACAAGGCAAGATGATTCTCCAAGTCAGTATGATTATGGTGATACCAAACGTATACTTTTTTTTATATTTTAGTGGTTAAATAAATTAATAACTTTGTAACAATGTTGTTGTGGCGCCCCTCTGGCGGGACGCCGCAAGGAGGTACTGCACCCCAACAGAAGGTATAGTGCCTCCGTAGACGTGGATGAGGAGGAAAATACAGTGTCTGCACCTAAAACACGCTCATAGGACACCATAGCACAGGGGACTGGTATTCAGTAGGTCCCAGGGGGTGGAGCCTAGAAGAGCGGGAAGACGTGAGTGACAGTTACTGAGTAGTCTGTCAGATGGTGACAGAAGAGCAGAGAGGACAGACGCCGGGGACCCTGTAGTCGTGACAGGAGGGCACCCCTAAGGAGAGAGGTGACCCAGACAAAGAAGGGGACACTCCAGGACTGTTTGGAGCCGGCTGGAGAGTCCAGGTCAACATCGGTATTCTTGAACTGAGGCAGTTTGATAGGTTTGTCCCAAACTGCAGACCAGTACGTTGTGGGCCGTCGTAAGGGAGCCACGACATCCACCAAGATCCTAATCGCAGTCCCATAGCTAGGTCCAAAACACCAAGAGATAATAGAAACCTAAGGTAACAGACCTGGGGACTGGCAACCAGACTTAAGTGTGGGAGAACAGTGAGCCAAGAGCCTTTGGGAGTAAAGACAAGGAAAGATCAAAGAAAGACACCTCTGACAGACTCTGGAAAAGCCTCCAAAATCCGCGGCTACAACCCTCAGTGAGCCCGGCTGTACTGTGTACCCTTATCATCTAGTACCAGTAAAGAACGGTTTGAGCTAATCTGGTCTCTGGCATCAATTATTCGTCGCCCGAAAGGCTTCTACAGCATCAAAGAGCCAAGGACTACGACTCCTCTCATCCTCCCCGCTGCCCTGAAGTAAAGCTCCGCCTGTGAGGAGCTGTACTACCAAAGCTGCTTCACCATCACCTCAGCGGCCGGCTGAAGTGCTGGTAACCCTTTAACCAAGTACCACAGGTGGCGTCACGTATCATCCCCCATCATCATCACCCCCATCAGCCATTGAGTGCCCAGGGCATGGAACCGGGAACCGACCAGCCGTGATTCCCTCCCCCGCCATCACGGTTCTGAGTAACCCCTTCCCTGCCGGCCCGTATCATTACTTTCTGAGATTGATAATTTTTTATTTTCCTGATGATGTACCTGTGTGCGAGCTTGTTGTTTTGCACTGACATTTTTTAATGTCATTTTGGAGTGCTTACCATACTTTGCTTTTTAATACCGGTATACTATCTTTAGGGAAGTGATTGATACCCAACAGCTGTATGATTTTAATAGTTTTTTTCACTTTAAATTTCTTCATAACTGATGAATATTTGTATTTTATATTAGGTTGCGCTTATGCATTTTCTTTTAGTTTTTACATTTTACTGTTTATGCTTAAAGAAAATGGAGGTGATGTAAATTTTTATATTTTTCTTTATTTTATATGATTACATTTTTTAAAATCTTTTTGAACTTTTTATTAGTATCCTTGAACTTGAACCTTCAATGAATGGCTTGATTGCCGATACAATACACTATATTGAAAAATCCCTGGTCTATGAAGTCCAACCATTGGACCATATAGAAGTTATACCATGACAGATCCAGAGGCTCTCAGATGACTCCTGATATTCATTAGTCTATTGGTACCTGGCGATTGCATCTGCGGGTGGATGGATTTGGAACTGGCAGCGGCCAGCTTGGATTTTTTTTAAAGCCGCTAGCTCCCATCACATCAGTTATTCTCCCATGCCAGCAATGTAATGCAACCAGCACCCACACTATACAAAGCAGACTCAGCCCCTGAGCTTGCTCCATAAAGTAATAGTCACTACAGGACCAATGTTATGACAGATCATTGCATATCCAAGGCACACTTACTTGGTAAAACATTTCACTTTATTGAAAGTGTTTCCATAACTGACTAATCAAAATAAACTTAAAATGCATTTCATTCCTATTCAGAGGGTCTGAGGTGCAGATTTATCTAATCTTAACATGAGATAAATCTAATGTCAAAATCTTGAAAGGCTCCTTGTTCAGTGGTACCCATGTGCATAATGCCCAGATTCTGTTGCCAGCTTGTATGTGTAAGGCAAAGTTTCAAATCTTCTTTCAACGTCTCAGCCGTTCTGCTGTTTTTGGCCCCATATACATAAGCTTATTGTTAGGTCTAAAGATCTGCCAGGAGAAGCTGAAGATGGAATGTCTGGAATATGTAAAATTTCAGAAATCATACCCTCAAAAAATAAACCAGTTTTCAAGTGTAAGAAAGGTGGAAACCAGCAATTTCACCTTCTGTGCTTTTCCTACCTAATCTGTGCATTAAAATGTCTTGCATGATGCCGTACCTACAGTGCTGCTATTTCATGACGGTACCTGGGAGTTTAAAAATAATCAATAAATGAAGAACATATGGTGCAATCTGCTTGTATTAACAGCTGCTAAAATGTATCACATTTTCATGATTTTCAGTAAATTGGAAAAATATATAAACGGCATAAAACACCTTGCTGTGCCCCCCAGAGAGAGCCTAACATTCAATCTGCTCTCTCTGAGGTGCCAGCTCACTTTGTGTACTGAAGGGAGCCGGCAATATGTGTCAGATCGATAACGATGGACACATCACTCATGAGCGTCAGCGATACTCGCAGAGTAACTGTACTAACCTTGCGAGTCGAATAGTAACGATTACACTCGCTCATCACTAACCTTAAAAATTAATAAAATGATTCAGAAACAAATGTTCTTGTACATGAAGAGGGGCTCCCTTTCATGATATATAATACACAATGTATTATGTAGTTAAAGAATAAGTAATTTTGAGCTTGATAACGGATGCTATCTAGCAGGCCATGGACTCTTTATTTGATACAGCTGGATAGTCATTTAAAGACTTTTTCTTTATATGATAAATTATTGATAGTGAACCTAACAATAATCTTAGGCTGCATACTCACGATCAGTATACGCAGAGTTTTGGACGCAGTGTCTTGCTGCTGCATCAAAAGAGCTGTGTAGTACAGTATGAGCATAGGGGATGGGATTTCAAGAAATCCCATCCTCACTATACTTAACACAACTGCAGCGATCTGACAGCTGCAGTGCGGGTTGCCGCCATTCCGCTCCTCAGCAGCATGTTCATTTCATGCTGCAGAGTCGGAAGTGGCTCCCATTGGGTGACTGTAGGGAGAAGCCGCCCTGAGCCCACCGCACATGCTGAGTACAGGACGGATGCTGTCTCCCTATGGGCATCCGCGGCTTCGCTCAGCTCCTCCGGACGTGAGCACATACCCTTTAAAGGAAGCTTTTTTCAGAAAATCACCTATTGTTGACACAGTTTTTCTTTTTCATTTCTGGCAATGTTTTTTGCTATATCAGAATCTATATTAAAACTAAAACATTTTTTGATTTCCACACTGGTGACAGGAGCTGTATTAGAGTTTAACTTACTGTTGTTTTCAGGAAACAACATGTGTACATGGCCACAGTGAACAGACTGACCCTAACCTTTGTATTTGAAGCAGTGCAAAAGATATGGTGAAGGGAAAGGAAGGAGGTCATCTGTGACATCCCCTATTGTGAATGGTGGATCCTGTGTTATCAGCTGTGTATAGAGGTGTTAACTGTCATGGGAATCCCGTCTGTAATGAGAAGAAACCTTATTGAAAACTCTCTCTGAAAGGATAAGACGTATGAGTTTAACCTCTCCTGACCTCAATCCAATAGAAAATCTTTGGAAGGAGCTGAAACTCAATGTTGCCCAGTGACAGGTCCAAAAGCTGAAAAATGTTGAGAAGATCTGTATGGAGGAGGGGGTTAAAATCCTGCTGCAGTGTGTACAAACCTGGTCAAGAAGTACAGGAAATGTCTGACCTCTGTAATTGCAAACAAAGATTTCTGTACCAAATAGTACCGTATATACTCGCGTATAAGCCGAGTTTTTCAGCCCAAAAATTGGGCTGAAAAGTACCCCCCTCGGCTTATACGCGAGTCAGTGATGGCAGCCATACAGCCCCAGTGGTAGTATACAGCATCCCCAGTAATGCAGGGCCCCCCCAGCCTTGCTCCGGTCACCTGTAAAGCAAATTATACTTATCACAGTCCCGCTGTCCGCACCCGCCGCTGCCGACATCCGCGATCCTCCATCTTCATGCGTCTTCTTCCTGTTTCCTGTGTTCGTCGCAGGGAATGACGTCATTACCGGCGCCGAACACAGGAAACAGGAAGAAGACGCATGAAGATGGAGGATCGCGGATGTCGGCAGCGGCGGGTGCGGACAGCGGGACTGTGATAAGTATAATTTGCTTTACAGGTGACCGGAGCAAGGCTGGGGGGGCCCTGCATTACTGGGGATGCTGTATACTACCACTGGGGCTGTATATACTACTGGGGCTGCCTGTATACTACCACTGGGGCTGTATATACTACTGGGGCTGCCTGTATACTACCACCGGGGCTTTATATACTACTGGGGCTGCCTGTATAC
>JARQOC010000005.1:117668378-117683280 GCA_033576535.1 Allobates femoralis
GCTGTATGCAAAAAATGTGGCTTTGGCAACGCACACAGATATAGAAATCACACTTTCTCATTGCAAAAAATGTCTATGTCCGGATGGAAACTATCGCCCTCCTATTCTATCTAAAAAGCGATCAAGTATGTAGCTATCTATTTGTGAAACATGGATGGAGCAGCACAGCAAGCAGCAGTACTGTCCCTGACTAGTAACACTCTGAAAATGGCAATGACGGTAAAGGGCCGCTTCTTATATCCCGATGGACATGTGACTTTGGCCTCTGGCAGCCAATTAAACAGGTGTACAACCCTGCCTATATGCCTGTTCTAATCTAAGCTCTCCCTCCAACATCAACTCTCCTGCAATGTGCAAAACATTGTACCTCCAGGTCTCATATAAGACCTGATGATGCAATGCGGAAAAGCCAATAGCTGTCATGGCTATGGATTACCATACATGCCAGGCATCTCGGTATGTTTATTGGGTGTGACGAAATTGAGAAAGATGTGAGGCGGTGATTTCAGCTATCACTGAAGCACCTGTGATACTAGATGGAGAATCAAGAGTGCCCAAGCACCCGAGTATTGAGCAGTGGTAAGCATGCTCACTCATGACTAGTCACATGCTGTAGGAGAGACATTGGTTGCTGATGGAAGCATTCCCTGAGGGATCATCAGTTGGTATTGACACTATATGAAAATCACTCTTTCTGTACATTTTACACCCTTAGTGTTTGCTCTTTGCATGTATATTAAACCAGGCAAATTAGTTTAAAAAGGGGGGTAAAAAGGAAACAATAAGCCTTCGTCAGTTTTGCTGAAGAGCATTAAAGTAATTATATGTATAGCTCCCTCATTCATCAATTTGTGTGACAGTCTCATTAAATGCAGACCTACATTTTATGTTTTGAATCCATTTAATAGGGTGTTTTGTAACAATAAAAATGTCTCTGTGCAGAACATGAGCAGTAAACTATCAGCTTTATAATAGCAAACGTCTTTAAAATGAATCCATGCGTTGATGGGATACAGCAGATTCTATCAAAGAGAAACAAGGTAGAGTCATATGCAATTTTAGAAATCCCCCAGAAATAGCACATTTCTCCTAAATCAAGTGTTCTTTTGCATTTAAACATGTCCATTAATAGTTAAAATTATTGTTTCATGAAACCACCCCATTAAATTAACTGAACAATTTGCTGCAGCTATAATGAGCTTGTTCTACTACGTTTAATATCAGAACACCTTGAGCTTTAACAAAAGCCTTTTATTTCCTCCTTTTCGAACGCATAAAGCAGAATAGGCTTATAAAATGTGCAGTTCTTTGAAAGTTCATGTAGCTAATAGAAGTAGATAAATTAGAGATACATTCAATTAAGAGACTGAATGAGAATCTGTTGGTGGAATTACGCAAAGATAACCACTGAATAATTGGTCAAAGTTGAATTCCATAGTTTGGAAATAGCATATAAGGTTGTCTAGGATTAATAGAAACTGTAGGAAGAGTATGCAATAAAATAATGGAGAAATTAAGGTGCCTCTGATAAAAACCCTATAACTCTGGTGTTGCTGCTCTGCTGCTCTTAGGCTGCCTTCACATTTGCGTATGGGAAGGCAGCGTATTGCTGTGTTCCCATACGCAGTAAAACGCATGCGCACTGCGTTCCTATGTTTAACATAGGAACGCATAGTGCCTGCGTTTGCTGCGTTCGGGTGCGGATGCGGACGATATCTGCTCCTTCCGGTGTCCAGCATCCGCACCCGGGACGCAGCCAGTTGCATTTTTTTGTGCGCTCGGGGAGCTTGGACAATCAGCAAGCGTCCCCAAGCGCACAAAAAATGCATTGGCTTCAATGGGTCCGCAGTGTTCAGCGCTTGACAGCGCAGGAGAACTCTGCGGACCCATTGAAAAATCTCCCGGTGGCCGCCGGTGATGTCACAGGAGCTCACCGACGGCCACCGGGAGATCAGCTGAGCCACTGCTGTCCTCCTCCTCCCCGCCGCCTGTAATGTGCTAGCGATGTCGGCGGGGAGAACAGCTGATGTGACAGCTGTTTGAATCTTCCCGCGCCGACATCTCCTCTCGGTGTCGGTGCGGGAAGATTCAAACAGCTGTCAGATCAGCTGTTCTCCCCGCCGACATGTCCCGGTGCTTACCGGCGGCGGGGAGGAGGAGATCTCCGGCGCTGAACTCCTCCTCTGGCCCGCCCCCGGACAGCGCCGATTGGCTGCCGGGCTCCACAGTGATGTGTCCGCAGGCGGACATTATCCGCTGCGGACACATCATTTCCCCACTGCTTTTGACAGCGTTTGTGTCTGCATGCCATCAGCATGCAGACACAAACGCTAATGTGAAGCCAGCCTAAATCAGTCAATGTTTACTTTACTGCATCTATAATGCACTTCTACCCATGTGACTGCTTCCATCAATTAATGACTTCAGCTCCAATACTTAGTTCGACGGTACAAGACTAAAGAAGCCAGGGACACAGGCATAGGTAACCAGAGCATTAGCAATATAACAATTATGGGGTATTTTTGTTTACTCATGGAGGAAAAAAAAACTTATGTACAGGAGTGTTTGGAAGGGCATATGTGTGGGGTTACACTGAGGATACATACATAAGTATGTGTTCATTTTGAAGATTGCCTATAAATTTAGGTGACTTTTTGGAAGAAACTGACTTTTGTGGGAATGGGAAATTAAACATAATTTCTCGCTATATGACTTGTATCCCACATTTTTCATTAGTATTACCAGTTTTCACTTGTCTCTGAGCTAGTGGGTACCAGCTACCTTCTGTGATCTCCCACACACAGAAAACAAAGGTTCTCCTGTCTCACTGTAGCACATGATCAGCAGATGTAACAGCATGGGGCACAATATACAGCAGTACTGAGCTATGTAGATCTAAATCCAGCACTGGGTGAAGCACTTATTAGAAAACAGAGTCTCTATTTGTGTTTGTGCTGGTCTCTCTTTAAGAGCTGAGACACACTATGCAAGATGCATGCAAGATACTTGCATGCATCTGCCTCTACCTCTCTGGACAGGTGTGTGGAGCTGAATAGAAACACAAGCAGCTGCCATTCAGAGAGGCAGGGGTCATTACAGGTGAGTCATGCAAGACTCATGAAAGTATCTCGCATGCATCTCACATAGTGTTAGACAAAGAAATTCCATATGGCTATATGAAAAAACTGTACCAGTGTTTCCACTGGTCTCCAGTTCAGCGGCTCAACACAATATAACATATATCAAGGAGGAATAGTGGAGCCATAAATTGCTTGAAAACATATTGAGGGACAATAAAGTTTGTGGATGGTGATTAGTAAAAGGCACAGCAAAATATAATGGTACAGATCCTATAAGTGCTCACAGAGCTCAGCATTATATATAATAATAGGTACAAAAAGAACAGGATTGTCACAGTGTGAGGCAAATGGCTGGTTATAATAGATTAAACAGTATCAACCATATAAATATCCTTTTCTGCACAGATCCACTCCCAAACACACAGCATTAAAATAACCTCCTATGTACCTATTTAACATCAGCTATGCTGATCCATTTCAGAGCAACAACATTGGCAGCATACCAAATAAAGTGCTTTAATGCTGAGAGAAAGGGAACCCCCCCTGTGCCAGACTCCAACGCACGTTTTGCGTATTGGTGGTATCAGTGCTTCTTCCTGGGAGTACCGGACCCTCTGTCTGGCGCCTATATATAGCAGATACGCACCTGTAGCGTTAGTTTCATTAGGATCTTATTTTGGCAGCGATTGTACGCATAACGCCGGTCCCGATAAGTCACTTCCGGTGCTCAACCCGCCGCGTCATCGCCATCCGCTTAGAGGGTTTTATCCCTGTGGTGGCTGTCTTGCGTGTGCTAATCTTGTTCGCAGTACTCACTTTACGACAAGCGACGGCAGTCGGACCTTCACTATGTGCATATGAAACTGGTGGGTTCCGTACCTCTAACAAGGCTAAGAACCACTGTCCTAAATCTTATGTTTAGGATGTGTAAAGGATATCGCTCAAAAGATTTCTATCACGAGACTTTTGAACGGTGCCCTGAACGATATCCTTGTGTGTAACCCTACCATAAGATGAATCTGTTCTGTAGCAACTGTCATCTCCTATCAGAGTAATGAGAAAGTCTTCACTAAATACAGATTTTACCTCAGAATTGAGAATTCTGATGAAGATCTCTCTGATAAGATACATTGCAAAATTGATTCTTTTGTAAAAATTATTGATTTATGAAATAAAAAATAAAATAATAGTCTTTACTATATCTTGGAAAAAAAATGGCAGTGGACATGCTAAAGTGAAAAGTGCAAATGGTCTGATTCTATGCTCTTGCAGATAACAATGAGAATAGCAAATAGTGATGGGCGAGTCCTAAATTACTCGGAATCGCTTGACTCTAGCGAGTCCGAGCCCGGGACTCGCTACTCGTTGCGAGTTTAGCGAGTCCAATGTTAATGAATGGGGAAGCGAGTAATAGCGAGATTTACAAATCACAGATGTGTCTCGGAAGCTTCAGCCTGAAGCAATCCTAGTTTTGTCAGAAATTCTGACAAAACTAGGATTGGCATTAACTTGCATTGGACTCGTTTACTGTGCAAGTAATCGCAGGGAAACTCGCACAGATAAGAGTCCGGCTGTCTGCTCTGTGTGCAGGCTGCCGCAGCTCCAGGGTCCTAGAGCCCGCCTGCTCTTCTTGTGTGTAGCAGAGCTGAGATTGTTCTCAGTCTGCTCATCCCTGTGCATAGACATCTATATCTATGCACAGGGGATGTAGCAGAGAGGGCATCGCGTTTTGGACTACGTCGGACGGAAGAGGATGTTTTAAATTAAAGATGGAGTCCCTAATGGCTTTTTTTTTTATTTCTAATAAAAAATTTTCTCTGTGTTGTGTTTTTTTTAAAACAATTTAATAGAAATTCATGGCGGTCATGTCTAATATTGGCGTGACCGCCATACATTTCGGGCTTAGGGCCAGCTGATAATACAAAGCTGGCCCTAACCTCTTTATTACCCAGTGTACCACCGCCACCAGGGCCGCTGCAAGAGCGGGGTTCAGCGCCAGAAGAAGTCGCTTCAATGAACGCGCCATCTTCTGGGGCGGCTGCGGGCTGCAATTTGCAGAGGGGGGTGCCCAGAAAGCTTGGGCATCCCTGCGCTGCGGATTCCAGCCCCCAGCTGCTTAGCTGTACCTGGCTAGACATAGAAATTGCGCGGAGCCCCACGCATTTTTTTTTTTTATTATTTCATGAAATTCATGAAATAATAAAAAAAAAGGGCTCCCCTATATTCTTGTGTCTGGCCAGGTGCAAATAGGCACCTGGGGGTTGGGGGCAGCCCGTGGCTGCCTGCTGGATCCGGCTGGTTCCAGAAATACGGCGAAGCCCATGTAATTTTTTTTCTGAAAAATCAATAAAACAATCCTAAAAAAGGGACTGCATCTTTATTAACCCCTCGCCCATGGTCCAGGGGTTAATAAAGATGCAGTCCCTTTTATTTACATTGTTTTATGGATTTGTCAGAAAAAAATTTCACGTGGGCTTTGCCGTATTTCTGGAACCAGCCGGATCCAGCAGGCAGCGACGGGCTGCTCCCAACCCCCAGGTGCCTATTTGTACCTGGCCGGACACAAGAATATAGGGGAGCCCTTTTTTTTAATTATTTCATGAATTTCATGAAATAATTTAAAAAAAATGCGTGGGGCTCTGCGCAATTTCTATGTCTAGCCAGGTACAGCTAAGCAGCTGGGGGCTGGAATCCGCAGCGCAGGGATGCCCAAGCTTTCTGGGCACACCCTGCTGCAAATTGCAGCCCGCAGCCGCCCCAGAAGATGGTGCGTTCATTGAAGCGCCATCCTCTGGCGCTGAACCCCGCTCTTCCAGCGGCCATGGTGGCGGTGGCACGCTGGGTAATAAAGGGGTTAATACCAGCTTTGTTATACAAGCTGGTATTAAGCCCGAGATTCTTAATGTCAGGCCACGTGTGACCCGGCCACTAAATCTCCAATAAAGGGTTAAAAAAACACAACATAGAGAAAAATTTTTATTAGAAATAAAAAAAAAAAGCCATTAGGGACTCCATCTTTAATTAAAAAAATCCTCTTCCGTCCGACGTAGTCCAAAACGCGATGTTCTCTCTGCTACATCCCCTGTGCATAGATATAGATGTCTATGCACAGGGAATGAGCAGACTGAGAACAATCTCAGCACTGCTACATCATCTCTGTGAGCAGGCGGGTCTAGGACCCTGGAGCTGCGGCAGCCAGCACAGAGCAGTCAGCTGGACACGGCTCGCAAAGTAACAGCAGTTACTTTGCGAGTTTCCCAGCGATTACTTGCACAGTAATCAGACCAATGCAAGTCAATGGCAATCCTAGTTTTGTCAGAGTCTCTGACAAAACTAGGATTGATATTGATTTGCATTGGACTCGTTGCTGTGCGAGTAATCGCTGGGAAACTCGCAAGTACGGTTCTGCGAGTCCCTGACTACTCGCCGAGTCACGAGTCCCTAGCGAGTAGACTCGCCCATCCCTAATAGCAAAGCTAGTAAAAAAAAAAATGCAACCAGCCAAAAGTAAACTTAGAATGAAAACACACTATTGGTTTTGTAAGGCAACTTTGTAGACCCACTCAGTACACGAGGCGATGGTACCGCTGATTTATTAGGTGATGCAGGGGCGTGGCCTATCGCGCCGATCTCGCCCCTGCATCGCCTAATGTGAATGGGCAAGGGCGACGCCATTTACTAGTCACCTGGTTTCAGAGCAGTGCTCTGAAACGAGGCGGCCGATCTGGGGTGATGTGCACACATCACCCCATTAAACGGCCGCCGGCGACCTGAGCCATAGGCTCCCATTGTACTGCATCGCCGCTGGGGTTTTGAGACACCCCAGTGGCGATGCCACCTGTCAGATCGCCGGCGCAGCGCTGGAGGTGTTGCCCCATGTAAATGGGGGACAGCGACGCGGGTGGCGCCAAAAACGTGCGCCACCTGCCAGTAGCCACCTACATCTCCAGCACCGTCGCCTCGTGTGACGGTACCTTAAAGGGAACCAACCACCCCAAATGACCCCCCGGGACTGTTAATATGTGTCCATACACCCTCCGACACATATGGGGCAATCGTTTTTGCTAAAAAAACGGATTTGTAAAAGCTAAGATATAGCTTTATAAACTTTTAAAAATTTTGCTGACTGGGCGTTATCTGGTTGGGGCGCTGCGCAATATGTACAACCTGGTCCGGTGCCGTCCCTGCAGTCCTGTCCGGTGCTGTCTTCCCGCTGCTGTCTCTGGTGCTGTGCCCGCTGGTGTCCTCCTGTCATGGTCTCCATGCTGTGCCCCAGGCCGGTAACATGATTATCAGTGCGGGCTCCGGGCAATGGGGAAGCTTCCTGCTTCATCCTGCCCATCCCCACCCAGGTCGGCCCTGCACCAATGAGAATGCAGGTCCATTGTGTCATGTGATCGCCGCTGTGAGCCAATCACAGCGCAGGGGCGGTTACATGACATCACTGGCCCTGCGTTCTCATTGGTGCAGGGCTGACCTGGGCGGGGATGGCAGGAGGAAGCAGGAAGCTTCCCCATTGCTCGGAGCCCGCACCGATAATCATGTTACCGGCCTGGGGCACAGCATGGAGACCATGACAGGAGGACCTCAGCGGGCACAGCACCAGAGACAGCAGCGGGAAGACAGCACCGGACAGGACTGCAGGGACGGCACCGGACCAGGTTCTACATATTGCGCAGCGCCCCAACCAGATAACGCCCAGTCGGCAAAATTTAAAAGTTTATAAAGCTATATCTTAGCTTTTACAAATCGTTTTTTTAGCAAAAACAATTGCCCCATATGTGTCGAAGGGTGTATGGACACATATTAACAGTCCGGGGGGGTCATTTGGGGTGGTTGGTTCCCTTTAAGGCCCAATGTATACATCTGTGAAACACATCCATATATGCTCCATTATGTCCCAGTTGGCCGCCGGTCTCCTGACTCAAACTTAACAGCCTCATGTATAACAATGAGACTACTGAGTTCAGATGGCAACCATCTGTACATTATGGTCTGTACACTGACCATGCTTCATTGTCATCTAAAATCAACCAAATTGTGGCTTTACTGTTGTTAATCCTGATTTGAGTAACGGCTAAGTTTTAGTGTCCAGCTATTTTTTCAAATATAGAAGTAATATCTGAGATAATGAGCTATGAATATCCAAGTGTACAAAAGATGAGGGGAAAAAACAACACTGGTTTATGAGTGTTTATGTTTTTTTTGTAATCTATGGGGGCATTTAACAGGTGGAAAAGTAAATGTCAAATATTTCCTAAACTCTACACTGCAACAACAAAAACAAGTTCATAACCAAGAAGAAAAAGAAATAATTCTATCTGGATGCAATTTAATTCAAAACTAAAGTCCTAGTCTATAATGGATTTCATTTTCATACAAAACACATGACCTCAAATTACCATTTTATCTGAAAATCTAAATGACTCCAGCATTTTGCCATAAAGTATAGTAATTATATAAGTGACCCAGCTAAGGAGGAATAAAACGACAAAAACACAAAGCATTTTGTATCATAAGCCACCAAAAATAATCATTATAGGTCAAGGAAGCAGAGCAAATTGCCTAAATGGAAGTTAGATTGACAGGATCCATGTGTACCTTAATGTGATTAATTATCTTTTCATGAAATGTTTGCTTACTTTTTAACAGCTGCTCCATTACTCTGGATGAGAGCCACAATAGAGGAAAAACAACTCATTTTGCAAATAAACAAAAACAATTAATCATTTTTTAATATGAAAAAGGATACTGCAATCTGTAGAGCCGGCACTTGTCCTCTGATGATCGGTTTGTGACATCCAGCCTTACCCACAGATAGAAATGCTGATTAATTGCTCTTCATATTCTCATATGAGTCAGAGTTAAATGGGTGACATTGTTCTTTTTTTTGCCTGCTGTTTGAAGTCAAAGGAATAATAAAAGTCATCTGAAAAACATTAGATAATATAAAATGTTTTTAAATTTGTTTAATAATTCTGTTTTAAAATTCAAAATATTACAAATATTAAAAAGTTTACCAACTTTTCGAAAACTTTGGTTTTCTTGATCTTGAACTTAATGAGTTGGAACCCAAAGTTTTATTTACATTTGTGTTCATTCTTAATGATGTTAGTCAACAGATCATGGATACGGCCCTCACAGTTAAAACTGACCATAGATGAGGAATAGACATTGGCAATGGTCATATTGTGTCTATGTAGGAGGGATACATACTGTATGTGAATGACAAAACATTCCTGGACCTACTTCTATTAAACAGAAAACTGGAAAAATAGAAACTGGACATGTTAAAGTCCTAATGCTTGGTTTTGATACTAAAATATAAATGAAGAAAAACGTCCAGCGAAGAAGAACTCCAGAAATGCTAGTTTATTAAACACATAAAAACTTCCAGGCTTATGGGCAATGCAGTGTGAAAAACAGGCCAACGAGTTTCGATATTAGGTCTTAATCATAGCTACCTTATGATTGCAGGAAGTGGGATATATATACCCACCCTGCCCACAATACACAGCTGTGCAATTACACCAATTTGGAAAAGGCAAACAGACCATATGAAAGAACATAAAAAATATAAAAGAAAATCAAACAACATAACATATAAAAGAATGCATTACACAAGTCAAGTTTTACAGTTGAAATCAGTACTGCAATATGACATCTTAGGCTGGCTTCACACCACGGCAAGGTCCGGTACGAGGCTGTCCAGTGTAAACCAGACAGCCCCGGACCTGTCTTTGGCCCCATAGTAGCCTATGGGGCCAGATGGAGCCGGATGGCAGCTCTCTGCCATCCGGTTTCATCTCTGCGGTGGAATCCGGGAGAATTCGGATTATCCTCACCGGACACAAAAATGTTGCTTGCAATGTTTTTGTGTCCGGGGAGAAAAATCACCCCAAAAAGCCGGATCCTGGATTTTCCCGGATTGTCCCGGATCCGGGGCAATCCGGTTCTCCCTAACATGGGAGCCTAAGGGGCCGGATTGCCCCGAGACGGGCGAATCCGGGAGCCGGATACCGGCGGTTTCAGGACCACGGCTAGCTCCATGCTAGCCGCGATCTTGAAAAATCAGCAGCTGCGGCTGCAATTACAGCCATCCGGCTGCACACAGGACCGGAGGGCACCTTTGGCACTCCGGTTCTGTGTGCTGATCCAATCCAGGGCTGTCTGGTTTACACCGGACAGCTCCGGACTGGACCTTTTTTTTTTGTAATAATCTGTGCTTAAAGGGGTTGTCCGGGTTTATTTTTTATTTCATATTTATATCTAGGCTGCAAAATGTTGACAATCTGCAATATACATGTTGTCAACATTTTGCAGGGTTTCCTAGATATAAACACATTTACTGATGGCAGAGAGTGTCCAGGGGGTGTGATTGTGCAGGCTGGTCGTTTACACCTACTGTAGCACAATCACACCCCCTCCCCTATACCTAGTATGGCCAGCCACCCCAGGCCATACATGCCCGCCCCCTCCCCACTGTACTCTATTGAATGCCACCACTCCCAGGGATCCTACTGGCCGCCCCAGCCCCTAAATCACCACCCACCCTCTGCAAAACAGCGGTCCCCAGTGCACTGATACAAGGTGCCGAAACCGCTGCTGTGAAACCGCTGCTGTGAAAGCGATTCCGGCACACTGTGTCAGTGCAGCCGGGGACCCGCTGCATATGTGTGCTGCTCTCACCCTCCATGTGCTGCTCTCACCCAGCCGGTCCCGGTCCGCCCAGTCCCGGTCCGACATGGTCCCGGTCCGCCCAGTCTCGGTCCGCCCGGTCCCGGTGTTGTACAGCCGAGCTCCACACTGCAGCCGTATCTGTGGCGCTGTGTGTGTGGAGCGGTGCCCGTCCTGATCTCCCCAGACCTCCAGTACCATAGAGCAGAGGCTGTGGAGCGGTCCTCTCTATACTGGCCATACTAGGTATAGGGGAGGGGGTGTGATTGTGCTACAGTAGGTGTAAACGACCAGCCTGCACAATCACACCCCCTGGACACTCTCTGCCATCAGTAAATGTGTTTATATCTAGGAAACCCTGCAAAATGTTGACTACATGTATATTGCAGATTGTCAACATTTTGCAGCCTAGATATAAATATGAAATAAAAAATAAACCCGGACAACCCCTTTAATATCTTCACCCCTGAAAGGGTTAACCACTTTTTCTATTCCCTGGAATATTGAAGCTGACGTTTCCCCTCTGTGGCATGTTGAAAAATGCTTTGATACAGCAGACATGTTAAGTGCCGAAGGGTTGTTTGCATCAGAAACATGTCTGCAAATTCACCTAATAAGTTCACCCGATGTGCAGCCCACATATTGGATGCAGCAAAGGACGCACTCAATTAGATAAACTACGTTAGTAGTACAGCAGTTTATATAAGATTTATTGTTATGGGTGAGTCCATTGCTACACAATGTAAATTGTTTGCTTTTCCGAGCATGACTGCAGGCTATACATCTAGTGTGCTCACATTTATAGAACCCTCTTAAAGCTAAGCAAGAGCTGTTGTCCTTAGCAATCGGAGTGGAATAGAAACTAATGATAGAACAGAACCTAGGGTTGGTGCTTTTTTGGCGCTGAATCTAAGAGGACATTATTTTACAATTTGGGACAGTTTTGGATATCGATTTAACATAGGAATATATTTCTTGATGATACCAACTATTTTAGAATATTGTGGGCTATAAGTTGTAGTAAAGGTGATAGCAGTAGGTGCAATTGTCGAGCAATTTCTATTTGAAGTAGTAACATCAATCAGTTTTTTTCTATCAATTGCATCTACAATATGGCCTGCTCTAGATAGTATACCCCTTGAACAATTCCTTTTTATCCGGATTAGTTCCCCCAATGGAATGGTCCTCATTACATGAGGTAGCATTTAATATGGAATTTGTGGCGGTGGGTTTTCTGTACGGACTCACAAGCACCCGTCCGGTTACAACATCTCCGGTCAAATGAACATTCAGAAAATTAATCTTCCTGGTGTCAGAAAATGAAGTGTATCGGAGGTTGTAATCATCTGATCTAAGTAGCACACGGAGCTCATTGGGGGAACCCCTCCACACCATCAGGGTATCGTCTATATAACTAGCATAGCACATTATGTTGGAGTGGAAGGGGTTATTGATATTGAAAATATATTGCTCTTCCACCGCACCCATGACAAGATTTGCCAGGGTGGGTGAGAATTTAGACCCCATACTCACTCCACGCTTCTGTAAGTAAAAGGCTCTATCAAATGAGAAGAAGTTATGTCCAAGCAGAAAATCCACCGCCATTTCAATGAAATCCTGTACTGGTTGGAATAAGCACTGTATTTTTCTAGACTAGTGGTAAGGCATTGTAAAGCCACCCTCTGGGGTATTGAGGGGTAGAGACTAACTACATCACAGCTCCGCCATATGAAACTCTGATCCCACCTCAACTCAGTGAAACTGGCCCCAACCGATTTAGTATCTTTAATAAAACCAGGCAGGTTATGCACCAAGGGTTGGAGTTGTTGGTCAACCCAGGCACCCAACCTCTCTCCCAAAGATCCAATGCCTGCTACAACAGGACGGCAAGGTGGTGGAAAACATCCTTATGGATTTTTGGAAGAGAGTGATAGATTGGAATTATTGGGCAATCCACTAATAAATATTCAGCTGTTTTTTTTGTCCAGAACATTAATATGTACACTTTCATCCAAAAGTCTGGACAATTCACTCTGTTAAAGTTTACTGGAGTTGCCCAACAATTTAGTGTAAACATTGGTATCGGCCAGATCACTCAGCACTATTTTATTATACAACCCAACCTCAAGCAAAATATTGGTTCCTCCCTTGTCTAACATTGTGATCAGAATGCCATTGTTATCATGTAGCTCTTTAAGAACCATTCTTTTGGACTGAGTAAGATTGTCAGAGAAGGGACCCCGATTCAAGTCCAGACCTACTAATTATTTTTCAATAAAATCCTGGAAACTATCCAGAATCTCCAGTCTAGACTTGATCGGGTAAAAGCCAGGATTATTCACGAGTGCTTTTATGCCATCCTCGATATTCAAATCAGTTGCCAAACTCCTTAGTGCTGATAGTGCGTTTAATTTTTCAAAATATGGGATATCATTCGATCAACACAAGATGCATGACTAATAGCCTGATTATTAGCAGTAGAAGGACTATCAAAAAAATGGCATTTCAGGGTTAAATTATGTGAGAACTTGTTTACATCTAATATAGTTTGAAAGACATCGAAATGGTTAGTCGATGAAAAGCCCAGACCTCTGGATAACAAAGAAATTTGAGTCTCAGATAAGAGAGGTTTCAGATCGGGAGGTCTAGGACATCGACCTCATATTGTACCTCACAATGTTGGTATTTCCTCCCACCTCTCCTCCGTTTTTTGACTGAGGTCTAATCAGGGTACCTTTAGCACAGCCACCAGTTCCAATATAAGAGGCTGAGCCCAGAATACTTCCTTGTGTTGAGGTGAATGTTGACGATAGGAAAGTGTCCTGGTTGGCGAAGCTGGCTGTACATTTTCTCTGTCTTTTACCACCAGGTTTTTTCAATATGGAATGCCTCCTGTGATCTTGGTGCCAGAAGTAAACCTGTCCTGTTGTGTAGAGACTGGTGTAATATCTGTATGCATCTGTATATCTGTATCTGTAATATCTGTATGTAGTCATAATATATATATATATTATATATAAAATGTATACATAAATATATACATATATATATGCTTATATATACTGTGTATATATATATATATATATATATATATACTGTGACTACATACAGTTATTGCCAGTGGCGGACTGGCCCAGGTGGCAGGGGGGCAAGTGCCCCCCAGGCTGGTAGTATTGCCCTAATGATAAGGGCTTGTTTTGCGGCTGCAGCTGATAGCGGGACTGCAATGATTGCGGGACTCGGGAAGGGGACGGCCGTGCGTGGCGGGCGGCATGGTGAGTAACGGTACCCCTCCCGCATCCCCTCCCCTGCTCCTCACCTGGCTCTGATGCCCCCCCCCCTCCTCACCTGGCTCTGATAGCAAGCCCCCCCAGCTCCTCACCTGGCTCTGATAGCAAGCCCCCCCACTCCTCACCTGGCTCTGATAGCAGCACCCCACCACCGCTCCTCGTTTGCTGCCAGGGCCGGAGGACTCAGACTGCCACCTAGGGCTAGGTCCACCAGCTAGCCCCTGGTTATTGCAGATACAGGTATACAGATGCACACAGATATTACGCCAGTAATATATATATATATACCAGTTATGCATTTTCTGTATACTGGGTGTAATATACAATGTACATCAAGTATTATATACAGATATATGACTGGTGTGAAATTTGATCTCTGTAGTCATGTTGTAATATATACTGTCATGTATTCTCATGTATACTGTGTGCACTGGCATCAGATACATAGATATGTAGTATAATATCTGATGTCTGTAATCCTAATGTAATATGTACCAGTCACATATTATCCTGTAATAATTTCTGATGACTGTAGTCATAATGTATTATATACCAGTAGAGAGGAGTGAATTGATTCACAGGAACCTTTATTGTCCTGTATACAATATGTGGTATACTATGTATACTATGTGCACAGATATCAGATTGTATATACGGGATAATAAGACTGATACAGCACAGACTATAACCTTTCTTCATTGTTGTGGATTCGAAGCTTATATTGGTGACTTGGGCAAATATTTTTGATAAAACACACAAAAAATATTCATATATACCACTATCTAGAAGGCATATACGGTACATATCTATGATTAAGAATGAGTGAACCTTCCCACACATGGCAGTTTCAGCTTG